>SNQJ01S0034014.1:123955-140439 GCA_010110895.2 Picea sitchensis | reverse complement strand
TCCAGACTTTTTTTTTTTTTAACACATGCGGAGTTATACTCCGGTCTGAAGAATATTGTAGTGATGAAATGCCCAAATGCTTAACCAGGAAGATATGTGTAGTAATTTAGAAACCCAAATACAGTTGTGCGACAATAGATCTTGTCTATTTTAATCTTTTTATGTTTGTGTCCCTAAGGGTTAGGTATTCAAGGATTTGCCTTGTGCTATAGCTCTCTGATATACGTGCGGGGTCCAACAGTAGTACTCAGCCAAATATCTCAGGGCACTAACTAAGGAGGCTAAACTGTACCCTTAGCCGTACTACCTGACTACCCAGGTACTAGAGAGTATCTTCCTTAGTGTTGTTCTCGGTGGCACTATAGCAGTCCGTCGGCCAATCGGTTTATCTAAAGAGGGCTTCAGGTAATCTAGGTTGATCCATACACAGGTGTTGTCTGATATGCTACCAATTGAAGGGGTACCAACAGGGGTTACAAGGGTGGCTAACAGATGTGCGCTTAAGTACCACTTGTATTTTCTACGTGTATGAATCCCTCAACCGTGGGTTTATGCACGTAACAAAAAATCTCTATGGCTTAAAGACGTCGAAATACGTCTCTACCCTGGAAAAAAAATTACCCACAATTTCTGCCGAGGAAAGTTCTCTTATACCACTTGTAATATACCAGATATAAAAATTATGCAGAACAGAAATAAAATGATAGAAATGGTAGAATAATAGCAATATAACCAAAACAATCACTACAATAACACTGAAATGATATAAGAATAACAACAAAAATAACACTTTGATTATGGGAGAAATGTTCATGGGCCTCTTTGAGGGGGCAACCTCTAGTCGAGTAGAGCTCTATTACAATAATATCTATGCTAGGGTTCTCATACCCTCGAATCCTATTTATACTAAATATGTCTACCAAAGGAAGCATCTAGAGGAAGATCCTTCTAGAAGCGGAAGCTTCTATTAGGTCTTCTTACATTTGAATTATTCTATTTTATTGCAAGGCCTTATTAATATTGACCTTTATTACATCCGAATATATTGTTCTACCTATGTGCGGGTTAGGACCCTAATAGAGGAATACATCAACAGTTGGATGATATTAGTCATAACAATCTCTTTGCATTAATGTCATGTCAACCTACATCTTTTAAAGAGGCAATGAAAGAGCCACATTGGTTTCAATCCATGAACCAAGAGATTGACTCTATTGAGAAGAACAAGACATGGAAGAACAAGACCTAGAATCTTGTTGATCTGCCCAAACATAAGACGAGTATTGGTGTCAAGTGGGTTTACAAGACTAAACTAAATGAAAAGTGGTAGATTGAAAAACACAAAGCAAGACTTGTTGCCAAATGATTCTCACAACAATCAGGCATTGATTACGATGAAACTTTTTCTCTAGTAGCAAGGTTGGACACTGTAAGGACTCTCCTAGCCATAACAGCTCAACACAAATGGAAAGTATACTAAATGAATGTCAAGTCGGCTTTCTTGAATGGTGTCTTAGAAGAAGAGGTATATGTGGATCAACCACCTGGATTTGAAGTCAAAGATCAGCCAACCAAAGTTTATCGGTTGAAGAAAGCCTTGTATGGCTTAAAACAAGCTCCAAGAGCTTGGTACAACATAATTGATACTTACCTGATCAAGAGTGGTTTCAGCAGAAGCCAAAATGAGCCAATTCTATACACCAAAACAGATCATCAAGGTAAAATTTTGATTGTCTCTCTATATGTCGATGACATGATATATCCTGGAAATATTGAGTTTGTCACTTTTAAACATGCCATGAAATCTGAGCTTGAGATGAGAGATCTTGGCATAATGAAATATTTTTTAGGGATCGAGTTTGAACAATCAACCAAAGGGATTTTGGTCTATCAGCAAAAGTATGCAACAAACATCATCAAAAGATTCTTTATGGAAGACTACAATCTAACAGAAACTCCTATACCCTTAGGCACAAAATTGAGCAAGCAAGATGAAGGCCCTACAATGGATTCTACCTTGTACAAAAGTTTAGTAGGTTGTTGTATCTTACAGCTACTAGACCAGATATTATGTATACAACCAACTTTGTTTCCAGGTTCATGGAATCTCCCAAAGATTCTCACTAGAAGATGGCGAAAATGATTCTGAGATATGTTGCTGGCACTCTCGATTTTGGTCTATAGTACACTCACTCTGAGGATAATCATCTTTCTGGATACACTGACACTGATTTTGCAGGCAACCTAGATGACCAAAAAAACATCTCACGACATGTTTTTCACGTGGGCACGAATCTGATTTCTCTGGCATCAAAGAAGCAACCCATTGTCTCAATATCTTTTGTAGAGGCTGAGTATGTCGCTTCTACCTGAGCTTCATGTCAAGTTGTGTGGCTGCAAAGACTATTGACTGACATGTCACATACAGAAAATGATCCAACTCCTACCTTATGTGACAATACTTCAGCAATTGCTTTATCAAAAAACCATGTTTTTCATAAGCAAAGCAAGCACGGTTACACTCTCTATCACTTCATACGCGAGCTAGTCAATAATGATGAAATCGTGCTTCAATTTTGTGGTTCACGAGATCAACTCGTAAACATCTTTACAAAGCGATTGGACAAAACCATTTTTTATTTTCAGAAACAACACTTGGATATTATCATTGCTGATGTTTGTAAATGTTAAGTTTAAGAGTGAGAGTTAGTTGTACCCAAACTGTACAAGTTATTTTGGCCAACTCTACCAGTGGTTAGGATTTGTTCTTGTCTTCTTCATTTGATTGCTTTGTTTCCTCTTTATAATTTTAACCTATCATCCAATACAATTGCGCTCTGCACATTCTAGTTCCGATCTGTCTACTCTGTTTTCTTGTATTGTCTGCTTTGTTTCTTGTTTTGTTGGTGTCTTCGATGTGGGGGTTGTCGAAGAGAATGAAGGGGGCGTTACATTTCTCGCTGATTGTCAACATGGTTTTTCCTTCTCCGACGATGTATATCTCCTCGCACTGATGTTCCTTCTTAACTACCGCCCTGGCAGTGGCAACAACTCTGATAAACACAATGACAAACAAGATGGAGAAATTCAAAGCTAAGGATTTATTATTTACTACAGCAGCTGCCATGATTATTGAAAATATATTCGCCAAAGAAGAATGAAGTATATAATATTAAAAATCAATCTAACTCCAAACCTTCTTTAAATCAGTTGCAGAGGAACAATGGCGGCCAAGAATATTTGTAGGCAAATGAGATGATATCGTTTGAGTAGTGCCAAGAACGATTGAGTCGGGGATGCCGATCAGGAGATTAATGCGTGGACTGGGTACCGGAAGTTGGCAAATCAAATTCTCACCTAATTCACAAAGGAAGAATCAAAATAATGGATGGAATCGAGGACGATGGCTTTCGTCCTTTTGCTAAATGAAGTGAACAAATTTTATATTTTCGTCATTCCGGATCTTACTCAAAATAATTACAATCCAAAAACTGTTCTATCGCCTAACGAATCTAATGACATATCATTAGACACCAAATAGAAACGTCGGTACCCTACAGGTCAAATAAAAGAATCCAAACCAAACGCAAAGCCATGGACACAATCGCAAGGTGGCAGAGGCAATAGTAAACAAACAGAAAAGCCACGTACTGGCTAGTACCTGCAAGTAATAGTATGCTTAAAATAATAGGCTTAAAGCCAATACTAATCTCCTTAAAAACAATAGACCGAACGTAGAGTAATATGAACAATGACCCATTAAAATCGATAATCAGATGATCAATAATCCGAGTGGATTTGATGACCTACAAACTAGAGAGACTATGAGCAACTCGAATCCATATGAAAGCCCTTATAGCATGACAGTCACAAGAGAGCTGGCTATCATAGCATGACAGTTGGACAGGAGAGTATTGCTAAATAGTAAAGTTAATCATAACATTAGACATTTATGCATTAAAATCTCCTTTCCCCATGGCAAACTTAGTCACTATCAAAACATCACACATTTATAATTTTATACACTAAAAGCTGCTTGCAAGAATGCACATTTCCAATCTGTAACTTTAATAAAATTATTTTTATCTAAAACCTTGATTCAAAAATACAGAAAACATGTGTATACATATTTCTAATATCGAATACAATTTTTATAGTAGATAAAATGATAAAACAAAATAACTTTTAACTTCATGTAAGAGTCTTTTTAAGCTTTTTGAAACATTACACATATAATAGAGAGAGTTTTTAAGCTTTTGGCTCTTATTCTTGTTCATATGGTAAATAAAGCTTCAATCATTTAATAGACTAACTTCAGTAGAAACTTCTTCTTTACATAAAACGATATTTATTTTGCCATTGATTTTGTATAGCCATTGCTTTGAGCTTAACATAGTTCTTTCTATTTCCACTAAATTAGGATTTCTTTGAAGGTTTTACTTTCATTAACATCTCACTATCCAATTAATCACTAACAACAAACTTCAACACACAAATTCTAATCGGCGGCCATTATTGTGACCAACCAAACACAAGGCTCGTTATCATTCATGGGAGACTCTTTTCCTCGGGTTATTACGGGGACTAGCTGTTTTCCTCCCATACATTTACCAATTTAGCTTGTTTGATGTTTCTCTGTGAATTTTGATTGTTTACTTTTTGGGTGATGCACTCAACCATATATATATATATATATTTAATTTTATAAAAAAATTAAAAATCAAAATTTCAATTAAAATGCACACAAAACTGGCAAATAAAAATTATTTCATCTCATTTTTATAAGTATATCCGTACATTATAAATAATATATACCTCTAACAAGGGAAAAAAAAAAAAAACATGTGACTAATGGTTCACGATTTGGCTGCTAGATGCTCGCAGAGGTCCGAGGTGTCGACTCTAACTAGAAAGACAATAGCTGTATTGTTGTTAACATTTCATGCGAACGTTGTTGCATGAGGCAACTTGGCCACATTGTCCCAGGTATCTATCATGTTCATTGCTTGGAGACTGTATGTTCGATTCCTGCAAACGCAAACATGAAACCTGAAATTGTAACCCTCCATCCATAGCTCCCTTGCTGTCATTCTGGATATCCGGACTTCTACTAGCTCTCATTTTGGATATCCGAACTTTGTTGAATAAAATCTAGAAGTCAATTATGAATGAATCACTCTGGCCATATTTATGCAAGTCGGGACTCTATCTGCATATCATCTTATTGATTGATTAATTGAGTGCAGTGAGTACAACACAGAAAATCAATGGCGGAAACACCATCAGTGGGCAGATTTCATTAGGGGTGTCAAGGATTTGAAGTGTCAACGAAGGGATTGGGATGCATGGGTATGTCTCAAGGCTTTGGACTTTCGAAGCTCGAGGAAGAGACGATATCTCTAATCCGCCATGCCATCATCAAAGGAAAGGCGAGACCAGGAGCATGGGCTTTTATCTTTTCTTGCTCATGTCTCTATCTTGTGTTGGAAACCGTGACAACGAATTCTTCTATGACTAGGATTTCAGATCTTATTATTCAGGGTTGATTGTAATCAATATAATCAAGTTAGAATAATATAGAATAATATGGATGAGATTACATTTAATAATCAGTTTTCCTGTATAATATATACAAATTTATGTAAGCCAGTAGAGAGACAGACATGAGGAGTGTAAATCCTATAATTCAGGGTTGGTTGTAACCAATACAATCAAGTTAAAATAATATGGATGAGATTACATTTAATAATCAAATTAAATGTATACAAATTTTCTTTTGTAATGTATACAAATTTATGTAAGCCCGTAGAGACAGACATGTGGAGTGTAAGAGCTAGAGTGAGAGAAATTTCTATTATCTGAATAATATGACAACCGATACCTATGCTTGGTGGACTTAACCCAACTTTTGAGTCAACCACTTAAATTGTTGTTCTTGTCTACATTTTTTTTGATTATCTTATGTGATATTTGTTTTTCCACATTTACAAATTCAACAAGTTATATCAAATCTCGGGGAAAACATTTTAACTGTGGAAGAAAAGCATTGCTGCGTGAACATAAAGCATGGACACGAGACTGGTGCGCACAGACCGAGCAGGGTGAAGGAGCTCCGGTTTTACATCAGCGTGCTGAGGCGCGCGTGTTGAGGGGGGGCACGATTTCATTTCTTTGTGGGAGCACTGATTTTTTGCATCAGCGTTTAACCAGCGCTGCTGTAACTGTTGGATGGGAGCGCTGATCTCCTAATTTCTTTTGTTTTTTCGAGTGAAAATATTGTTTTTTTTGAGTGAAAAGACTATTGGATGGGAGCCGCGATCTCATTAAATTATTGGATGGGAGTAGCGATCTCATTAAATTATGTTTGTGAATTTATATTATATGATATTATATTAAAGTGTGGATGCTTCATATAATATAATTGAGGTATTTTTTTTAATGTATTAATTAAAAAGTTTTTTAATTAAACTTTTTACTAATCAATTTTTACATATTTTTTGAAAGGGCCTTGGATATTACAAACAGTGGTGTTTGTTTTTTAGGTTTTTTCTAATGGTTTTTTTATGTATCTTTTAATGGCAAAGACGCAAAGTGCTAAGTTCTAAATTGAGAAATTTAATGGCAATAAAAATTTCGAGATCTCGAAGCTTAAGATGCACGTTCTGCTCATGTAACAAGGCGTGGTGAAAGCACTTTTGGGAAAAACAAAGAAGCTCACATCCATAACAGACAAAGACTGGGATGAGATGGATGCGAGAGCACTGAGTGCCATACGCTTATGTTTGGCCGATGATGCTCTGTTCAATATTGTCTCGGAAAAAACAACAGCAGGTTTGTGGACGAAGCTGGAAAGCTTGTACATGGCGAAATCCTTGACGAACAAGATCTTCGTGAAAAGACAATTGTACAGTTTGCGCATGAAGGAAGGTACAAAGATAGTTGATCATTTGAATACATTTAATACTGTCTTAGTTCAGTTGATTAGCATGGGAGTGAAATTCGAATCTGAAGATAAGGCAATTACATTATTGTGTTCTTTGTCCGCGTCATGGGGTCACTTTGTTACCTCTATTAGTTTCAGGTCAACAAAAAGTATTGAGTTTGATGATACTATTGGAGCTTTACTGTCTGAGGAAACAAGGAAGAAATACAATCTAGAAACCTCTACATCTGAGGCGATGGTGATCATAGGCAAACCTAAAGAAAGAGGACATGGTCAGAGGGATTTCTCTCGGTCAAAGTCGAAGGAAAAAAAGAGCAATCTTAAGTGTTGGTTTTCTGGCAAATCTAGAGACCTGAAGAAGGACTGTTGGAAGCGACAACAAGCCTCCAAAGAAGACCCTCCAAAAGAGACGAAGGAAGCAAACACAACTGAAACAAGTTCAACAAAAGGTTTAGGTATGGTTGATAAAGTTTTATCAATTAGTATTGGTTCACGTCATGATCAATAGTGGTTATTAGATTCGGGTGCTTCAAACCACATGTGTCTTCATAGACATTGGTTTATTACTTACCAGTCTATAGATGATGGAGTAGTTTACATGGGAAATGATATTTCATCTAAAGTCGTGGGAATTGGTAGCATTCGAATTAAGATGTTTGATGGAATTGTTAAAATACTAACTGATGTAAGACATGTACCTGAGCTTTGGAAGAACCTAATCTCTTTGGGAGTCTTAGACACAAGAGGTTACAAGACAATTGTTCAAGGTGGAGTTATGAAGGTCTATAAAGGAATTATATTGGTTATGAAAGCAAAGAAGGTTGGTAACCTGTTTCTCTTAGAAGGGAGGAATGAATCAGATCATGTGACAATGATATCTGAGAACGACAATGATTCTGTTCGACTATGGCATCAACGGTTGGGCCATATGAGCGAACAAGGATTAAAGGTATTAACCGATCGCAAATTACTTCCTAGTCTAAAGTCTTTAAAGTTAGATTTCTGCAAGCACTGTATTTATGGAAAACAAAATAGGCAAAAATTTAAAACCGAAAGACATACCAATAAGGGAATTCTTGACTATATCCATTCTGATGTTTGGGGACCATCCCCTACTATTTCATATGGAGGATCATCATATTTTGTAACTTTTATAGATGATTTCTCTAGGAAGGTGTGGATCTATATGTTAAAGAGTAAGGCTTATGTATTTACAGTTTTCAAGAAGTTTAGAGCTTTAGTGGAAAAGAGCATTGGTAGATCCATTAAATGTTTAAGAGTTGATAATGGTGGTGAATTTATGTCAATAGAGTTTGAGAATTATTGCAAGGAATTTGGGATCGATAGGCATAAAACCACTATCTATACTCCTCAGCAAAATGGATTTGTTGAACCCATGAACATGACTCTTCTAGAGAGAACAAGGAGTATGCTTAGTAATGCCAATTTGCAGCAGTAACTACAACTTGTTATTTGGTGAATCGATCACCATCAACAACAATAGAATGTAAAATTCTCGAGGAGGTATGGATAGGTCACCCTTGTAATTATTCTAATCTTAAAGTTTTTGGTTGTGATGCCTATGCTCTAATTCCGAAACATCAGTGTTCTAAATTAGATCCAAAATAAAAAAAAGGCTTATCTTTGTTGGATATGGTGATGGTATTAAGGGGTATAGGTTGTGAGATCCTACTACCCACAAGATCACCATTAACAGAGATGCAATATTTGATGAAAATTCTCTCATCAAATAAAATGTAGATGTTCAAATGAAACAGGAAGAAGCACCAAAATATCTCCAAATTCAGTTTGAAACTAATGAAGGTGAACATGAACAAGTTTCAGAAGATGTTCATGAAGAGTCTCCTACAGCAGAGGAAGACATGGTTGATGATGTCAGTCAACAGATTGTGGATGAGCCACAAACTTCCCTAAGGAGGTCTACAGGGGTCAGAAATCCTCCAACAAGGTATGATGATTTTGTTTCATCAGTTTTTTTAAGTACTAATGATGATGAACCTTCGTGCTATCACGAAACTATGAAGGATTCAAACAACGATAAATGGAAAGAAGCGATGAAGGATGAAATGAAAGCATTAGAGAGGAATGCTACATGGGACCTGGTAGAAATTCCAAGAAACAGGAAAATTGTAGGTTGCAAGTGGGTCTACAAGTTGAAGAAGGGTGTTGATGATAAGCTAGAAAGGTACAAGGCAAGGCTAATTGCAAAAGGATATTCTCATAAAGAAGGTATTGACTTTCATGATAGTTTTTCACCATTTGTAAAGACTATTTCAATACAAATTGTGTTAGCATTAGTTGCATTGCTTGATTTGGAGTTGGAGCAACTAGTTGTTAAGACTGTTTTCTTACATGGAGATTTGGATGAGGAAATTTACATCCATTAACCTGAAGGGTTTGTTTAGAATCGCAGCAAGAAATTTGTTTGCAGGCTCAAAAAATCATTGTATGGTCTGAGGCAATCGCCTAGACAATGGTACAAGAAATTTGACTCTTTCATGGTGAGCCAGAATTATACAAGGAGTGAGTATGATCATTGTGTCTACTTTAATAAATTGAATAATGGAATATTCATTATCTTAGTATTGTATGTTGATGATATTCTTTTAGCAAGAAAAAACATAACTAAGATCAACAGGTTAAAAGCTCATATGGCTAGGACATTCGATATGAAAGATCTAGGAGCAGCAAAGCAAATTTTGGGCATGGAGATATTCAGAGACAGAAGAAATGGTAAGCTTTGGTTGTCACAACAAAAGTACATTGATAATATACTTTTGAAGTTTGGTATGAACAATGTGAAACCAATTTTAGTCCCTTTGGCTTCCCATTTTAAGCTTTCTTCAAGTTTATGTCCTAGTGCAAATGAAGAAAAGGAATATATGTCTCGAATACCATATGCTAATGCAGTAGGAAGTCTAATGTATGTGATGGTTAGTACAAGGCCAAACATTTCACATGCAGTTGAGGTTGTCAGCAGGTATATGGAAAATCTAGGTAAAGAGCATTGGGCGGTAGTGAAATGGGTGTTTCGGTATCTGAGAGGCACAAGTGATTACTATATCACCTATAACAGTGGTTGTGAATCAGTCTGTGGATATGATGATTCTGATTTTGCAGGTGATATGGAAAAGAGAAGGTCGACTTCAGGGTATGTCTTTACTCTTGTAGGTGGAACTATTAGTTGGATGTCAAAGCTATAGAACATTGTTTCTTTATCCACTATAGAAGCAGAATGCATAGCTGCTTCACATGCTTGCAAAGAGGCAGTTTGGTTGAAAGGTTTGTTTGGTGAGTTTGGAAGGATGCACGACAAAGTAAAGTTATTTTGTGATAGTCAAAGTGTTATTCACTTGGCTAAGAATCCAACCTACCATAGTAAAACAAAACATATACCTATCAAGTACCATTTTGTAAGACAGGTCATCGATGAAGGTGGAGTCTCTCTTGAGAAAGTGCATACAAAAGAGAACCACGCAGACATGTTCACAAAACCAGTACTGTTAAAGAAGCTATGATGGTGCTTGGCTTCTCTCGGCTTGCAAAAAAGGTGATGAACAAAAGGAGGAGAAAGGTATCAGGTTGATTTTTGTCAAGGTGGAGATTGTTGGAAACGGTGACAACAAATTCTTCCATGAATAGGATTTCAGATCCTATAATCCAGCGTTGGTTGTAACCAATACGACTAAGTTAGAATATGGATGAGATTACATTTAATAATCAATTTTCCTGTGTAATGTATCAAAATTTATGTAAGCCCATAGAGGCAGACATGAGGAGTGTAAGAGCGAGAGTGAGGGAGCTGTTGTAATATCCATTATCTGAATAATAAGACAACTGATACCTATGCTTGGTGGATGTATCCCAACATTTGGGTGAACCACGTAAATTGCTATGTTTCTTGTCTGCAATTTGTATTGATTGTCTTATGTGATATTTGTGTTTCTGCGTTTACAAATTCAACATCTTGTAGCTTAACCAAATTGATAGAATCCTTAAAGGTATAAGGGACAAAGTCCAATTAGACACAAATTTTGGATTTAGATAGGTTTATGGAAACCACAGATTCGAGGAGATCTTGCATCAACAACGTATGGATGCTAAAGTGCCCATTGAAGTTACAGTATGTATGGATGTGAAAATTTTGTTTTCGAAACACAGGGGCACGTATGAATGGAATGGATGGAATAGATATATTTTCAAAGAATAAGGGCATGTAGGTTGATGCCATCTAGCTCCTAAATCTAACTTATCACCTAGGCAAAAAGATGGTTGAACGTTGAATAGTTACAAAATCTTACCAAGAAACTTTTCTCACTTTGTTCAATGACATTAATACACATTTTTCCAACAGAGTGATATTGTTACATTATGCTATAAAAATCCAAGCATCTAAGTTATTCATTCTCTTTCTGTAAACTCTATAGGAACCTTATCAAACTATGTATGTTTGGTTATGATAAGCATAG
The DNA here is from genome assembly GCA_010110895.2 of Picea sitchensis. Classification (NCBI taxonomy): domain Eukaryota; kingdom Viridiplantae; phylum Streptophyta; class Pinopsida; order Pinales; family Pinaceae; genus Picea; species Picea sitchensis. Next base: position 129,006 of record SNQJ01S0034014.1, on the reverse strand, counting down.
TGCTTTTTTGAATTCCTTTAAATAGTAAATTGTTGAAGAAACGAAGAGCTTTGTAGAGAAAATTAGTTGATGTTGGTTTTTATCATCAATATTAGGAAGTTTTAAATTTCTTATAGTAGATAGTTTTAAATATGTTGTCAGTCAACATAGCAAAATCAGATAACAGGAAGCTTGAATATCCTACAACGTGTAGCCCTAGCCAGGGCCAGATGCTACTACTAGAATATAATAAAATTTCATTTATTGAATTGAAGAGAAAAAAGTCATATAGTGTGAGTCGAGTCATCACAAAAATATTAGATACAATTGTTTCAAATCAGGTGAAGAAAAAAGAAAAGGAATTTATATGTTGTTTCAAATCAGGTGAAGAAAAAAGAAAAGGAATTTATATGAAGATACAGGAGCCAAAAAAATTTCACCAATAGAAGCAACTGTAACCGCATTTTCCATGATTTGGAAAAAGAAAAAACACTCACAAGAAATATAACAAAATTGACTTTCCTTATTTTACTGAAATTATTAGGCCTGTCACATTCCCTCTTCTTCATATACATCTTATTGTGATGTTATCATATCATAAAACAATTTAAAACTAATATGAATTAGACTAAAAATAGTAGTATAAAAACACAAAGAATATAAATACTTTCTAAACAATAATCCAACCTTAGAACCATTTCTCCATTATGTATACCATTGAACATCTAATTTTCCAAGATAAGAAAATCCTCAGCAACATTTTCTAACATGCCTCTACTATCAAAAATGAAAAATCCTTTCGAAGTTCCAAGAACCATGTATTCCTCGAGAAAGAGGCTCCCACTTTCAGTGGATGCTTTGCCTAAAAAGAAAAACCACCCACTTATTTCAATTTTAGTCAAATGTTCCCTGTGTAAATAGAGAATACCACATTGTACAAGCTAAAGCAAATCAACTGAACCATCTTTTAGGGAAAGAAAATCAACAACGAATACCACATAGTATAGGCTAAATAAAATACACTGAACCATTTTGGTAGGAAAAGAAAATCAAGAAAATCAACAACTGAGAGCATGATACCATTGAAGTGCAAATAAATATTGAAAATGGAATAATATCAGTTCTGATAAAATTGCATTGCTATCACCATATGGAAGCGATTTAAAAAGAAGAATTTACAAAAAATACTTGAGCTCTGTCTAATCTTTCATTTCCACAGCTGAGCAACTCTGGTATATTATTAATGAGAGTTCTTTTCCCAACTCCTTTAGTCCCAAGTAGCAAAAGTATTGTAACAGTTAAAATTTCGTAATGATTTCTGTTGATACCAGCAGTCTTAATCAGCCAAGCCCCGGGTCTATATCTGCAAGTTCATTAGATGTGACAAACAAATATATCAAGTAGTCAACACCTGTGTTACAAAGAAAAACACTAAAACTAGCAATGAAGGATCTAAAATTTTCAGCCCAGAGAACATGCTCTCCATGTTTTTGGACTTCTAATTTAGCTATATTTAGTTGGACAAATGCTTAACAAATTGTGTGCAAAATGAATGACACTTGTTCATAAAATTATATGCATGTTCATTATATGTGACGAACAAATATATCAAGTAGTCAACACCTGTGTTACAAAGAAAAACACTAAAACTAACAATGAAGGATATAAAATTTTCAGCCTAGAGAACATGCTCTCCATGTTTCTGGACTTCTAATTTAGTTATATTTAGTTTTACAAATGCTTAACAAATTTTGTGCCAAATGAATGACACTTGTTCATAAAATTATTTTGTGCCAAATGAATGACACTTGTTCATAAAATTATATGCAGAATGAAATGATAGAGAACATGCTCTCCATGTTTCTGGACTTCTAATTTAGTTATATTTAGTTTTACAAATGCTTAACAAATTTTGTGCCAAATGAATGACACTTGTTCATAAAATTATTTTGTGCCAAATGAATGACACTTGTTCATAAAATTATATGCAGAATGAAATGATAGAGAACATGCTCTCCATGTTTCTGGACTTCTAATTTAGTTATATTTAGTTTTACAAATGCTTAACAAATTTTGTGCCAAATGAATGACACTTGTTCATAAAATTATTTTGTGCCAAATGAATGACACTTGTTCATAAAATTATATGCAGAATGAAATGATACCATATAAAGAATTTGATTAAGAGAACATGATAAAAGTAAATTGAAGTGTTGACCAGCTTCAACGCTAAAGTTAAAGTTGCCTTCACCATTGGATTACAATTCAATGTTCACCTGCTCTGAATCCTTAATCCTTACTATTAGGTGGTGACACTAACCAACTAAGTGGTGACACTAACCAACAAAGGAAGTTCACCGTTCACCTGCTATGAATCCTTATTATTAGGTGGTGGCAACAACGGGTAGAGAATGACACATGGAAGAAGTTTGCATGCAGGTTGCCATGCTAAAGGGAGGTGCATAACCTCGACTGCAGAACCTCTACTACAAAGAACTGCGTTGCCTGACTACAGATTTACTTTTCCTTGAGTGCATATCACAACTGTCAGTCACAAATATGTTTACTAAAATTAAATTTAGTGTTTTAATAAATATGTGAAAATAATATATCACCACTAGTACTATTTACTCCTATCACTTGCATGTATCACTTGCATGTAGATTAATAAGAAAATTGAAATATAAATTTTCAATAATTAAAAAAAATTAATTTTGAAAATATTAAAATTAATTATACATTTTATTAGACTTAAGAAATGTAATATCAATATGAGGGTTGATTTATATCCTACCGAATGTTATACTACCTACTTTGGTAGGTAGTAATAGGCACATAAATTCAACATGACCATTGGACAAGCATGGAGAAGCTTAGAAATGCCCACAATGCTCAATTTATAGAGAATTTGTAATTATTATTAAATACTCATTTTTTTAAAACATCCAAAAGAATTATAAATATGATTGATTGGAAAATTTGCAATTTTATATTATAAAATGTTATTAAATTATATCTTTGATAAAACAAATATTATTAAAATGTACTTTTGATAAAATTATTTTATTTTTCTGGATGGGTTGTCTTACAACTATCAGGAAAGTAGAGGAGATCGTCCCTAGTCGACTCTCATCCCACGATCTCAAGAGCCAAAGTTTAGCCAACCTAGCTATAAACTTGGCACCAATATTTCAGATCACTACAATAACTCGAGTCATGTCAACATCGCTTCACTGTTTGATGTGAGGGAAGAGAATGATAAGAAGATGAGGCTTGATCTTGGTTTCATTTCTCCCTTGATCGAGTAGGAACTTGAGGAAGGTTATGTTGTTTCCAGGTCAGGGAATGATAGTATCCATGAACGAATGCTGCTAGAGTTGCATTATGGTCGTGATACTCCCACACTCAACAATGAATAGCCATACTTTGGAGGTCGAGTGGAATTATTTCCAGTTCGTAGCTATAAATTCAAAGTCTTGGCTTAGAGGTAGAGACCGTGGTTGGCTCCCTCCTAGGTCTATTTATAGTCTTCTTTTCTTATTGTTGTGAGTATTTCTCTTTCGATTTCCAGGGTAAATATGGCTCCCAGAGTCGCAAGCCATCTCGCCCCCCTTCTGTTAAGCCCTCTCAAGCTACTAAATCATCTATCGATGTGCACAGGGATTTTATGAGGAGCGGTCCCTGAGGAGGACAATGACAAAATGACTGAGCTTGTGGATGAATTTAGACAAATCAGAGAGTTTTTTTAGGATGATAATGTAGAGGCACAACTAGGAGGCCGCAACCCGGATTTGGGATGCACTAGGACCCACAACTCAATTTTTTTTCAAACCTTGGAGTTATACTTGAAGACCATGATGGCCATAGGAATGCTCCCCAAGGAGAAAGACTTTTTCCATATCAAAAATAGACAGGAGGATTTGAAAATTCAATGTTCTTACGTGTGAGAGGTTGTAACCTTGTTAGCTAATGGTCAAGGAGGCAACTTCACCCCTCTTTCCACTAACTATGTTGAAGTAGGGACTTCTAAGGATGCCAAAGGTCATGTGACAGTGGACCTCACCGGCCCACACCTCATCATGTTAGTGTTTTATCTCTCTGTTTTTATGACTTCTTTCTCTCTTGTCAGTAATAAATATGATATTTACAGTATCGTTAGGGATTGGTTTCAGGCTGTAGTTTTGGCTTTTTGAAACATAGCCTCAAAGTGTGTCATGTTTTCTTGACATTAATACCATATATTACTTTACAAAAAAAGACAAATTTATTTTATTGATAAAATTGAAAAATAAATATTATTAATTTATATTTTTGATAAATTTATTTTATTACTAAAATTAAAAAGTTAAATAAAAAATCATCAAATGATAAAAATGAAATACAATACAATATTTATATTTATACTCAATTCTCAAGAACTTATCTTATTAATTAAATTAGATTAAATTAGATTTTTGATAAATTAATTTTATTAATTAAATTAGATTAAATTATATTTTTGATAAATTTATTTTATTAATATTGAAAAGTTAAATGACGAAAATTCATTAAATGATAAAAATTAAATACATAAAGTAAAATCAAATAAAAAATAATCAATACAATATTTATACTCATTTTTAAAACATTCAAAATTATAAAGAACTTATCTTATTAACAAATAATCAATACAACCCTGGATGGGGTGCTCCCTTGATATGTCAGCTCTACCTAGGCTAGCCGCCACTTGGATACTCTTTATGCCACCTGGCGTACGACCCTCGCCACATCCCCTCCCCGGTCATGTCAAGGCCCTACATTACCTACCACCACCCTCCACTCTTCATTCAATTTCGGCTGTTCACTTGCCCTGGGAGCTCTGCAACTCGTGCATTTTCATGGCGCCATGTAGACGCTCCTTCACGTCGCTTCAAATTCAACCTTGGCATTCGCTTATTCTAATCCTCATCGGGTCTCTGAAGCCACTATTCCTTGTTTCCATTTCTAAGTGCCAGGGCTCTAGAGCTCTCGCCTCTCTCCGTATTGCTTTCGAATTCTAGTGTGATTTTTCATGGGCTCCTTGTGGGTCTTGG
>SNQJ01S0034014.1:82250-103275 GCA_010110895.2 Picea sitchensis | reverse complement strand
TGAGGGGGTAACCTTGGAATGTGATCTTCCAAGTCAAAAATTATTAAATTTGTATCCGTCGGGTCGATTCCACCGATATCTTTCAACAGTGCCTTCCGTTGTGTGGGACAACTTTGAAGGACTTCAAGGGCTGACATCGCAGAGGGTGCTTGGGCCAGATCTTCAACAATGCTATAGTTTTGGGTAGCACGAGCATGAGGATTGAAATTCGATTTCCGAATGATGCCCTTTGGGGGGGGGTCGAAGAACTATGTCCAGGCTCGGTCGTTTGAGATGAAGAGGACTGTTGGTAGGTGGAGTCACGGGAGAGGGTTGTACCAATGAAGGAGGTAGGTCATCAACCTTCTCCTTAGAGGGAGAATAATCTTTGGCTCGAGTGGTGAGTGCAATGTCATTCTGCTTTGAATCGCCAGTACACATCAAGACATAGGACATAGTAGAAGATGAGGGTTGGTCATGAATGACCAATTGAGCCTGTTGTTGAGACGGGAAGGGTTGGGACAAAACGGATGGAGTAGGTGGTTTTGGGGTTCCTTGAAGGAACTTAGTGACCTCGGCATGTCGTGGACAATCCTTTGTGTAGTGATCATCACCACAAATAAGACAAGGGTAGTGAGGTTTGCGCTTATCCTGATCGTCAACAGGTGGAGTTTTGGTTTGCTCTACTTGAGAAGTATTTTTGTCCTCCTTATTCTTACCCCTTCCCTTCTTGGATTTGTTTTTACCAGCTTGGGTAGATTGAACTGAATTTACCTCAGAAGTCTTGCCAGTGGGAGGGGCAGGAGATGGAGCATTTTGAACATTAGAAGAAGCAGGTTTGGGGTTTGCGCTTGAGGCGGAATGTGGTTTGGCCTGGAAAGTGCCAATCACACCGTCGAATTCATGAGAAGCAACTGGAGTAGTTGAGGTGGCAAAAGTGGAAGGATGAGGTGCATCAGGTAGCAAGTCGTAAAGGGTACATGTTTGTGAGTAAACGAGATCAAGGTACTAAGCACGAATTATGGCCTGCTCCTCCATGACTACTCCACCCATGGCGATGTCTCGACCAATGTCATTCACAAATGATTTTGTGAACCACTCTGCCAGCAACTGATCGAGGAGTTCGAGTTTAATGAGACGTCGTCTCGGTCGCCACTAATGAATGTGATTGGATATATGAGTGTCTTTGTTCTGTTTGAAAGAACTCAAAATCTCGATCCCCATTTCATAACGGATTGGTAACTGGTAGTGGCTGAGGAAAGCCATAGCTAGGGTGTTGAAGTCAACAAAAAACCCTCGTGGTAATTCTATATACCACTTTGCAGCAGAACCCGTGAGAGTCCGTTGAAAAAGACGTAAACGAATAGAGTCATCCATCAATGAGTTGGATGAGCACCAGAGGTGAAAATTCATGACGTGATTGTTTGGGTCCTCTCTCGCTTTGCCGTCGGATTTATGGATGTCCGATGGTAGCTTGGCTGGTATGGTAGGCCATTGGGGAGAGTGACAAATTGGATCATTTAAAATCCTCGACAAGTCTGGGAGATCCAAAGTGGCTAAGAAGGGTAACTGTTGATTCACATGTGGGTACTGGTGGCTTTGGGGAGGAAGCCTCGTTGGCAAACTAGTAGGACCATAAGCATTCTACATATAATGTGAAGACCCAGGAAGATTCGGTGGTGGTTGTAGAGGATAGTAGCTCATGGGATTGTATCTTGGAATAGGGACGTGAGTTTGAGCATTTGAACCCCAAATGGGATTGGACATACCTAGATATGGTTGGCCGATACTAGGGGGTATAATGGATGCAGCTGGAAGTTGTTGCCCCCCAGTCGATTGAGGAGTATGTTGTATCAACTGATTCCAATACTGGGCCAAGGATGGAGGTATGTTTTGTCCATAAGGTGGGGTCGATAGGGTTTGTCCTCCGAATGGGGGTTGTGTTCCAATTGAAGGAAATGTTCCAATTGGGGGTTGTGTTCCCATTGGGATTTGCATTCCAATAGGAATTTTCCCGCTCAGAGGGGGTTGAGTCAAACCTCCTTGGTGAAATTGTCCACCAATAGGAATCTGGTAATTTGGTGTGAATGATGGAATAGTGCCACTAGGATTAATACTACCAATAGAGGACAAGAAAGGTCCTCCAAAAAGGTGTTGAGGAAGTGTTGGAATGAAACCGGGAAGAGAGTGCCCAGAAGAAGAGGGACCACCAGGAGTGTCGGATGGGGTTTGCGGAGGAGTTGAAATGGAAGCATTCAACGCACAGTATCCGGGTGGTAGTGTCAGGGTGACACTGGGCGTGAGCGGTGTGTCGATGGGGGATTGACTAACTGCGGTAATCCTGGTGTGAATACTCGTAGTATCCGTGTAATGGGCCATTTCTATAGGGATGGTCAAGATGTGGTCAGATCGTGGGGCGTCCGTACCAGGAAAATAATAGGCAGTAGTAAATGGTACTGTGTCTGGGTTAGAGGTTTCGGAAATCACAGGTGAGATGGTGGTTTCAACGCCTGATCCTGCACCAAAAAGATCCCGTCTAAAAACGCCCGTAGACCAAAAAGGATCTTGGCCTTCTATTCTTGGAAGAGGTCCAACCGGTGATCCAGAAGACATAATAACTAAGTATCTAGAAGAATTCACTCGCATAAATTGTCTCTCAGAATCAGGGTGAAGTCGAAAGTCCTCTCGAGTATTGGTAATTCGGAAATGTTCTAGAGCATCGGTGCATTCCACTTGTGGCGTGGAAACGTCTTAGACTTCACTCTGTTGAGGAGAGCCCTCAGGTGAGCTTGTAGGCAGGGGTCTAGAACCTTCCAGATTCTCTGGAGATAAACCCTGCATTCTACGCAAATGACGTGGAGGATCTATTGTGAACGAGTTACAAACTTACGAAGAGAATCTTATGGTCAACCTGGGTAAACAAACAACACGCGCTAGTAAAAAAAATCTAGGAAACAATACCAAACAAACAAGACCTTCTAATTCCGAAGTACACCATCATCAATACATCATCAATATGACCAAAATCATGGGTAACAAGGTCATTAAAGGTATAAGGGACAAAGTCCAATTAGACACAAATTTTGGATTTAGATAGGTTGATGGAAACCACATATTTGAGGAGATCTTGCATCAACAACATATAGATGCTAAAGTGCCCATTGAAGTTACAGTATCTATGGATGTGCAAGTTTTGTTTTCGAAACATAGGGGCACGTATGAATGGAATGGATGGAATAGATATATTTTCAAAGAATAAGGGCATGTAGGTTGATGCCATCTAGCTCCTAAATCTAACTTATCACATAGGTAGAAAGATGGTTGAACATTGAATAGTTACAAAATCTTACCTAGAAACTTTTCTCACATTGTTCAATGACATTAACACACATTTTTCCAACAGAGTGATATTGTTACATTATGCTATAAAAATCCAAGCATCAAAGTTATTCATTCTCTTTCTGTAAAATCTATAGGAGCCTTATCAAACTATGTATGCTTGGTTATGATAAGCATAGTGATTTTTTGAATTCCTTTAAATAGTAAATTGTTGAAGAAACGACGAGCACTGTAGAGAAAATTAGTTGATGTTGGTTTTTATCATCAATATTAGGAAGTTTTAAATTTCTTATAGTAGATAGTTTTAAATATGTTGTCAGTCAACATAGCAAAATCAGATAACAGGACGCTTGAATATCCTACAATGTGTATCCCTAGCCAGGGCCATATGCTACTACTGGAATATAATTAAATTTCATGTATTGAATTCAAGAGAAAAAAGTCATCTAGTGTGAGTCGATTCATCAAAAAAAGATTAGATACAATTGTTTCAAATCAGGAGAAGAAAAAAGAAAATAAATTTATATGAAGATACAGGAGCCAAAAAAAATTCACCAATGTATTAGAAGCAACTGTAACCACATTTTCCATGATTTGGAAAATAGAAAAAACACTCACAAGAAATATAACAAAATTGACTTTCCTTATTTTACTAAAATTATTAGGCCTGTCACATTCCCTCTTCTTCATATACATCTTATAGTGATGTCATCATATCATAAAACAATTTAAAACTAATATGCATTAGACTAAAAATAGTAGAATAAAAACACAAAGAATATAAATACTTTCTAAACAATAATCCAACCTTAGAACCATTTCTCCATTATGTATACCATTAAACAGATAAAATATGCGAAATAAACACACAGTGAGGCTATGCTCACTTCTATATAATTCAATGAAGACATATTACCTCTTTATATAAGAAAAGACTCTACCAAGTCGTTTACATGCAAACCAAAGACAACTAGACTCTTAACTAAGAACTGACTCTTAACACGCCTACAACTGACTCTCACAACAGAAGCTTATAACTAGTGCTTACAAATGGCGCTTACTCCATTATTTCCAAGTCTCCCCCTTAATGGAGAATGGATTGACTTCTACACCTAACATCTCCCTAAACAATTCAAACTTAATCTTTCCAAGAGGCTTAGTGAAAATATCAACAACATTTTCACTAGTATTATAGTACATAAGAGCTATTTCATTTGACTGCAACTTTTCTCGAACAAAATGAAACTGAGCTTCAACATGCTTTGTCCTTGCTAGTACCTTTCGAGACAAACTGGCCCGAGCTTCCAACATGAGCAATGTGCTTGCATGAAAAATTGGATTCTTATCAATATTGATTGAAATTTGATTATCACATTTGATCGTTGTAGGTTCCTTTCGTTCTTCTCAACATCTTGAAGAAGTCTTCTTAACAAGCGGCTTCACAGTTTGTAGACACAAGGCTTTTATATTACGCTTGATGAGAGACAAAGATCTGATGGAAGCTTCTGCGCTCCATGAAACAACCCACGGATCGATGCTTTGAGCGCGTATCCGATTGGTTACGATTAACAATCATCAGTTACCAGCCCAATCGGAGACTGAATATTTTGTCAACTCAATGTCGGATGCATCAATTATATTTAATACCATGAAATCAAGTGTACCTTTACCCCAGATACGAAGATGCGCCTTTCTTTGCATTCGATGAAGCTTTGCATTGAGGGTTTAAGTGTGAGCTGAATTAACACACTCATAGAGATATGAAATACTCGAGGTGCAGTTTGTGGTGAGGATAATTGGACTACCACCATTTTGTCTATACCGCGGTGCCATTCACCTCCTTGGACCATCATCACAGAAAGTTTCACGTTCTAATTGCATGGGAGCGGTAGAAAACTTACGATCCATTTAAAATCATTTAGTATTTCTCTGATATATTTACTTTGACAAACAAAAGTTTCTCCTGCATTTCTTCAAACTTCAATACCTAGGTAGTAGTGTAACTCACCGAGATCTTTCATTTTAAAAACTTTTGACAACTGCTCCATGATTTCACCAATTAATTTCTCTACATTTATTGTAATTATTAGTCGTAACATATAGTAGAATCAATTTTTATATACCCCTGTTCATAAAATTTTGTATATAGATTTGGATCACTTTGCTCCTCATAAAACCATTGAGAGAAAGAAAAGAATTATCTTTAATACCATGACCCTGGGTGCTGTTTTTAGTCAAAAGCCACAATGAATTTATTTAACTTACACACTAGAAGTGTTCTTTCAACAAACCAACGGGTTGAGTAAAGGATAAAACCTCTTCCAGCACTAACTCCACCGATTTCAAAATCTTGATTTAACATCTAGCCCGATCACGGCTTCAATGGTGCGTAGCTAAAGCATTAAACATTGATAGTATTCAAATTTAGCTACCGTTTTTGAGTAAATGTTTAAACATAATCAATACACCTTCTGTTTGTGAATACCCTTTTTCCACCAGTCTAGCCTTATATACTTATCTATACCCTACCATCTGATTTAAACTTGGGTTTGTAGCCATATCCATTTGCATCCAATGGGATTCTTATGTTTAGGCAATTCAGTTAATTCCCAAGTATTGTTTTTCATTATAGTTCATATTCTTCCTCCATTGCATTTTAAAGCGGTACCATCATGTTCATTGGCTTTGGCAAAGTACAAAAACGGTTCTAGCGACGTTTTGAAATGCTTCTCATTAGGGAATAGTCTTTATGCCTCTCGGGGAAGGCGGAATCTGTCTTGAGAGATGCTTTATATTTGATTATCTTCCTCCGCTTTGTGAAGATCGTCTTCACCTCTAATTGAACTATATTTGCTTGAATTGTCCATATCATTGAGTCCTTCTTGTTGTTCTTACTCTTTTGTCTACTTGGGGATAGGCTTTTGCTGCTATGTGGGCTACTACTTGTTGTTGATGCTCTTCTTTAACTCCTTCATCCATAAGTCTCTGCCATTCCTCATAATTGTTGTCGTCGCTTGTTCCCACCTTCTTGCTCATGGGAAAGTACATCTCTACTTGAAAATACCCAATTAAGCGAGGATCAGCGGGTTTGTATGCTTTTGGTTCCAGACAGTACGGTGAGAAGCCATTTAATAAAGCTTTGTTCCCAATTTACTCCTATTCTCCTTTGGAAATATGTGCAAAAGCCTTACACCCAAATGCACCAAATTATGAACCTTGGGTTTTGGAACCATACAAGGCCTAAATGATAAGGTAACATTATCAGGGCCTTGTTGGGCTTCTATTCTTTAAATGAAGCTACTTGATGTTATGGCTTCAGCCAAAATGCATTGAGAATTCTTACCTTTCATCATACTACACACTCTACCAGAGTTCTATTCTTCCTTCGGCTGACTAGTTTCTTTGTGGGTGTGAGAGGTATTGGCAAAACTACGTACTATTCCGTTATTTTTTCAATATTTGTTGAAGTCCCCCGATTTATCCTCTCCCCCTTGATATGCAGGCGGAGGATTTTGATGGATTTTCTGTCTACTTTTCCACCATGGTTCCGAATTCCTAATTAAAGTACTCGAAAACATCAAATTTTCTTCTAAATAAGTAAACCCATGTGTATCTCATGCAATAAATAACAAAAAGTAAAATGCACCTCCTAAAGACCAAGTTTGCATAGGCCCACAAACATTAGTATGCAGAAGATCTAACACATCTCTCTTTTCTTGAAATTGGGATTAGGGGGAATTCATCTATGTGCATCTTTCTAATGCACATCCATCACAAACCAACCTTCTCGGAGTCTTTAACGCTGATCCATTTTAACCATATTATTTTAATAACTATTCGTCGGGACGTTCTGATGTGATACACTTCTTGATGCCAAAAGTCTATGTTGGCATAGGCATAGAAGTGATTACATGATATGCTTTGTTTGGTGGCTCGGGATAGGACTCCTTCTCTAACTCTCGTTTACAGCGGTTTGGAAGTGTCCGGGATCCTTCACTATCGATAATTCTTTGGAAGGAATTCAACCTTCAAGTTCTGATCGTAATGGTGGACACAAAAGATCAAATTTTTCTTTATCTCTGGCACATACACCACATTCGCAATTATGACCGAGCGGTACCACATTCGACAATGCCACATAAAGATATCTCCATATCCCATGGCATTCGATGGCGCGGTCATCTCAAGATATCTTTGGAACCATTAGCGGCGACGCCTTTAAAATTAGCATACCAATTTTATTACAATTCATATCTTATGCTGCGGAATCCACAGGCGCAGGCATCATAATCATCCATTTCAACAAATAAAGTAGTGTTAGACACAAACATCCTAATATCTTGTGAGTCAAAATTGAGGGTTCATCAATATCATCACTAACAATAAATAATCGTGATCTTGATTTGATAACACTGCATAATGACACAGCGAATGTGTTCTAGGTTTTATTCCATATCATCACTTTTTCTTCTTATGACGGTCTTTAACAAACCATGTATGGGGTCGACCACAATAGAAACAACTCTTTGACTCATTCCTGCTAAATTGCATACCTTGATTTGGAATTGTCTTCTGCGCGATGAACTGCCTCTTTTCCATGAACTGCCTCTCTGCCTTGAACTACCTCCTCTACCTCTTACTCCTGATCTCCCTCGCAGATCTATTATTTGACCAAAGTGCCAATTCTTTACTTTACTCTGAGGTTTTAGATTCCTGCGCCTAGTGCCAATTCTTTACTCTGAGGTTTTAGATTCCTGCGCCTCTCTTCCTCTTGCAACAAAATACCTGTCAGTTCTTCAAACGTAGGAGGTTTCTCCCTTGCTGCAAGACCTATTATGAACATATGATAATCTTCTAGCATACCATTTAAGGTAATAGTGACCAAATCAGTGTTGGAAACAGTTTCCCCTATATTTACTAACTTGTCTTTCACCTCTTTAATATGACCCAAAACTGAACTAACAGATTCATTTCCATCCATCTTAATGCCTAGCAATTTAGTTTTCAGAAACAAAATGTGATTTGTGTTGCTAGTTTCATACAATGCTTTAAGAGATGTCCATGTTGCAGTAGAAGTTGTAGCATCTCTAATATGTGGAATTATGCTATATTTAACTGATATGCGCAACAATACATTTTCCTTGATTTCACACTTCTCCCAATCTTGGATCTGTGTTGTTGTCGCACCGGCAGCCGCGTCAGGTTTCAGTTCAGTTCCCTTCGCAATGTTACAGACACCATAGCCCTCCATGAGCGTCTGGATCTTGAATTTCCAGTTAATGAAGTTTGATCCATCTAACTTGTTGGATTCGTTGAGGTAGGTCTCTGCCAGCGGATTCGCCATCGCTACAAGATATTCTCTACAAGTAAATCACCAAGGATATGCAACTTTCTGTCGAGTTGTCTCCTGTTCTAAGCAGTCCGTTGCTCTACCTTCGAATCCACTGATCCAACTCTATCTCTGTACTTAGCTTAAATCATGCATACATCCACTTTTAAATCATAACACCACCTCACATGTGTATAAACTCATACTCTCATGCTCATCTATAAAAAATCTCTCATATAAAAAGCTCTTAAAAAATAATTTAAACTTCCCTTAAATCCACAAAAAAAATATCCACTTTTAAAAAAAAACTTTATATACTTCACTCAATAAAGTTTGCATGCAAATAACCTCACACTTCAAATAATCAAAAACTCACTCTTCGCTCTTCACTTCACGCTTCAATTAAAAACCTCCACTCCACTTTTAATAAAAAGCTATCATAATAAACTTTATGACTCCACTTTAAAAAACTTTATAATCCACACTTATTCAAATGTTCCTTAAAAACTCAACGCATGCAACCGATTTTCAAAACTCCATGCAAGAAACTTGCTCAGCACCAAATCCAGAACTAAACTTGAGCATGCAATTTATTTCCACTCTACCTTTCCATGGAATCGCTTTGATTCCTTTCACTTTCCCATGAGAAAAAAAAATAGCTAAAGTGGCCTCTTCTTATCCAACCTGCGCAACAATAAACTTTTCTACACCTCACGTTATAGCAGCCTACGGGAGGTCCACACCTCACGCTTCAGTAGCCTGCGAGAAGTCCACACCTCACACTACAATAGACTGTGGAAATCTCCAAAACTTTCTGCACTGTAATACACAACAGACTGCGGAAATCCGAGATTCGAAAAAATTTCAAAACTTCTAGTAGTATGCCACCGCACCCTATCAGAGGAGGGACCTGCGAACTTTAAGAATTTTCGCGCCTCTCCTCGTGGCTCTGATACCAAGATAAAATATGCGAAACAAACACATGGTGAGGCTACGCTCACTTCTCTATAATTCAATGAAGACGGATTACATCTTTATATAGGAAAAGACTACCGAGTCGGTTACATGCAAACCAAAGACAACTAGACTCTTAACTAAAAACTGACTCTTAACATGCCTACAAGTAACTCTCACAACAGAAGCTTATAACTGGTGCTTACAACTAGCGCTTACAAATGGCGCTTACTCCATTATTTCCAAGTTAAACATCCAATTTTCCAAGATAAGAAAATCTTCAGCAACATTTTCTAACATGCCTCTACTATCAAAAATGAAAAATCCTTTCGAAGTTCCAGGAACCATGTATTGGTCGAGAAAGAGGCTTCCACTTTCAGTAGATGTTTTGCCTAAAAAGAAAAGCCACCCACTTATTTCAATTTTAGTCAAATGTTCCTTGTGTAAATAGAGAATGCCACATTGTACAAGCTAAAGCAAATCAACTGAACAATTTTTTAGGGAAAGAAAATCAACAACGAATACCACATAGTATAGGCTAAATAAAATACACTGAACCATTTTCGTAGGAAAAGAAAATCAAGAAAATCAACAACTGAGAGCATGATACCATTGAAGTGCAAATAAATATTGAAAATGGACTAATATCAGTTCTGATAAAATTGCATTGCTATCACCATATGGAAGCGATTTAAAAAGAAGAATTTACAAAAAATACTTGAGCTCTGTCTAATCTTTCATTTCCACGGCTGAGAAACTCTGGTATATTATTAATGAGAGTGCTTTTCCCAGCTCCTTTAGTCCCAAGTAGCAAAAGTATTGTAACAATTGAAATTTCGTAATGATTTCTGTTGATACCACCAGTCTTAATCAGCCAAGCCCCGGTCTATATCTGCAAGTTCATTAGATGTGACGAATAAATATATCAAGTAGTCAACACCTGTGTTACAAAGAAAAACACTAAAACTAGCAATGAAGGATCTAAAATTTTCAGCCTAGAGAACATGCTCTCCATGTTTTTGGACTTCTAATTTAGCTATATTTAGTTGGACAAATGCTTAATAAATTTTGTGCAAAATGAATGACACTTGTTCATAAAATTATATGCAAGTTCATTATATGTGACGAAAAAATATATCAAGTAGTCAACACCTGTGTTACAAAGAAAAACACTAAAACTAACAATGAAGGATATAAAATTTTCAGCCTAGAGAACATGCTCTCCATGTTTTTGGACTTCTAATTTAGTTATATTTAGTTGTACAAATGCGTGCCAGATGAATGACACTTGTTCATAAAATTATTTTGTGCCAAATGAATGACACTTGTTCATAAAATTATATGTAGAATGAAATGATACCATATAAAGAATTTGATTAAGAGAACATGATAAAAGTAAACTGAAGTGTTGACCAGATTCAACTCTAAAGTTAAACTTGCCTTCATCATTGGATTACAATTCAATGTTCACCTGCTCTGAATCCTTAATCCTTACTACTAGGTAGTGACACTAAGCAACAAAGGAAGTTCAACGTTCACCTGCTATGAATCCTTATTATTAGGTGGTGGCAATAACGGGTAGAGAATGACACATGGAAGAAGTTTGCATGCAGGTTTCCATGCTAAAGGGAGGTGCATAACCTCGACAACAGAACCTTTACTACAAAGAACTGTGTTGCATGACTACATATTTACTTTTCCTTGAGTGCATATCACAACTCAATCACAAATATGTTTACTAAAATTAAATTTAATGTTTTAATAAATATGTGAAAATAATATATCACCATTAAGATTATTTAGTCCTATCACTTATCACTTGCATGTAGATTAATAAGAAAATTAAAATATAAATTTTCAATAATTAAAAAAAGATAAAAAAATAAAAATATTAAAATCAATTATACATTAATAATTAAAAATATTAAAATTAATTATACATTTTATTAGACTTAAGAAATGTAATATCAATATGAGGGTTGCTTTATATCCTACCGAATGTTATACTACCTACTTTGGTAGGTAGTAATAGGCACATAAATTCAACATGACCATAGGACAAGCATGGAGAAGCTTGGAAATGCCCACAATGCTCCAGTTATAGAGAATTTGTAATTATTATTAAATACTTAATTTTTTAAAAACATCCAAAAGCATTATAAATATGCTTGGTTGGAAAATTTGCAACTTTATATTGTAAAATGTTATTAAACTATACCTTTGATAAAACAAATGTTATTAAATTATATTTTTGATAAAATTATTTTATTTTTCTGGATGGGTTGTCTTACAATTATTAGGAAAGTAGGGGAGATCTTCCTTAGTTGACTCTCATCCCACGATCTCAAGAGCCAAAGTTTAGCCAACCTAGCTATAAACTTGGCATCAATATTACAGATCACTACAGTAACTCGAGTCATGTCGACATGGCTTCACTATTTGATGTGAGGGAAGAGAATGATAAGAAGATGAGGTTTGATCTTGGTTTCATTTCTCCCTTGATCGAGTAGGAACTTGAGGAAGGTTATGTTGTTTCCAGGTTAGGGAATGATAGTATCCATGAACGAATGCTGCCAGAGTTGCATTATGGTCGTGATACTCCCACACTCAACAATGAATAGCCATACTTTGGAGGTCGAGTGGAATTATTTCCAGTTCGTGGCTATAAATTCAAAGTCTTGGCTCAGAGGCAGAGACCGTGGTTGGCTCCCTCCTAGGTTTGTTTATAGTCTTCTTTTCTTTCATTTTGGTTCTCAAGCCATTGTTGTGAGTATTTCTCTTTCAATTTATAGGGTAAATATGGCTCCCAAAGGTCGCAAGCCATCTTGCCCCCCTTATGTTAAGCCCTCTCAAGCTACTAAATCATCTATCGATGTGCACTGGGATTTTATGAGGAGTAGTCCCTGAGGAGGACAATGACAAAATGACTGAGCTTCTGGATGAATTTAGACAAATCAAACAATTTTTTGAGGATGATAATGTAGAGGCACAACTTGGAGGCGGCAACCCGGATTTGGGATGCATTAGGACCCACAACTCAATTTTTTTTCAAACCTTGGAGTTATACTGGAAGACCAAGACCATGATGGCCATAAGAATGCTCCCCAAGGAGAAAGACTTTTTCCATATCAACAATAGACAAGAGGATTTGAAAATTCAATTGTTAGCTAATTGTCAAGGAGGCAACTTCACCCCTCTTTCCACTAACTATGTTGAAGTAGGGACTTCTAAGGATGCTAAAGGTCATGTGACAGTGGACCTCACCGACCCACACCTCATCACGTTAGTGTTTTATCTCTCTGTTTTTATGACTTCTTGCTCTGTTGTCAGTAATAAATATGATATTTATAGTATTGTTAGGGATTGGTTTCAGGCTATAGTTTTGGCTTTTTGAAACATAGCCTCAAAGTGTGTCATGTTCTCTTGACATTAATACCATATATTACTTTAAAAAAAGATAAATTTATTTTATTGATAAAATTGAAAAATAAATATTATTAATTTATATTTTTGAAAATTTTATTTTATTATTAAAATTGAAAAGTTAAATAAAAAATTATCAAATGATAAAAATGAAATAAAATACAATATTTATATTTATACTCAATTTTCAAGAACTTATCTTATTAATTAAATTAGATTAAATTATATTTTTGATAAATTAATTTTATTAATAAAATTAAATCTTATTAATTAAATTAGATTAAATTATATTTTTGATAAATTTATTTTATTAATATTGAAAAGGTAAATGACAAAAATTTATTAAATGATAAAAATTAAATACATAAAATAAAATCAAATAAAAAATAATCAATACAATATCTATACTCATTTTTAAAGCATTCAAAATTATAAAGAACTTATCTTATTAACAAATAATCAATACAACCTCGGATGGGGTGCTCCTTTGATATGTCAGCTACACCAAGGCTAGCCACCACTTGGCTACTCTTTACGCCACCTGGCGTATGCCACCTGGCGTATGCCACCTGGCGTACGCCCCTCGCCACATCCCCTTCCCGGTCATGTCAAGGCCCTATGTTACCTATTTCCACCCTCCACTCTTCATTCGATTTCGGTTGTTTACTTGCCCTCGGATGGCGCAGTGCGCACTCCTCGGAGTATGACCGCCCTCCTCCAAGACCTTCTTTCTCTCATGGCCAGAAGAACTCAAGGGTTCTTCTAATTCCCAGTCGGGAATTCTGTACCCCACAGGTTCTACTTCACGCGACCCTCACTTCTCCTTTTGGAGGATCGGCCCTCGCGACTTCGCGATTTCAATAGCCAAGTACTGCCCCGTCAGATCCCTGAGATCCGATTCCTCGGTCGATGCTGACCTTCCTTTCGTCTATTGGGGCTTCGTTTCTGTCGCAGCTTTTCTATATTGCAAGTTCGTTATTCGCGGCCTTCAACACTATTTCCTCCGCCTCCCGAGCCCCGATGTTCCGAGACGCCGAGACTCCGATAAGCTTGCTACCTCGTCTTTTCGCGACCTCGTCTCCCACGAGACAAATCTCTTGGCCCTTCAACTTCCGAGACCCGATGTCCCGAGATCACCTGCCACGTCACCACTCTTGCGGTCCCCGCGAATTTCAAAATTCCTTGGAACTTCGCACCTCGCGATCTCGCTATGTCTGCGGCCAAATCTCCAATCACTTCTACGCGAAATGTCGATATGCTCGATCCACGAATAGACTCATGCTCCCCGTGATTCCGATCGGCGTCCCTGCTCTCCCGGACTTGAACTTCTTCCACCTGCACTATAGACTTCACGTCCACTTTCCACTGAAACGCAATCTCCGAACGAGAAGTGACTCTCCACAAGACTTGTGCGTCAACCTGCTCGCTTCTTTTTGACTTGCTTGCGCAACTTCTCTCCGCTACATTTTAATAACCTTGAAGGCCTATCTCTCCTGAGCTTTGACGACTTCAATTTCTTCAGGAAGAAGCTTTTGCACGCACTCCTTGCGGCAACTCCTCAACACGCTAAGTGTTGAAGTCTTCTCGACTCTGCGCACTCCTGCAGCAGCAGTCTTTCTTCCCCTTTGCTCAGAATCGCAACTCTGAGACTTCGTCTAGCCTGCGCACGCCTTGCACGGCTTCAGTTCTAAATCTTCACTTCTGAGAACTTAGAACAAAAGTTACCTATACTTGAACCCTACTGTCAATGCACTCCTTGCGGACAATTCGACTGCACTCCTTGCAGGAATTCTCTGGTTCAAGATAGAGAAACAATTGAAACTAACTCTTTATTCTCACAGACTTCAATTCAACCATGAAATCACATACACAACATATAAAATCAAATGTATGACAAGAAGCAAACATTGATAAGCATAATATCAACAATACACAGAGAGTAACACAACCATGGAATTGAATCAAAGCTTTCCTCTATTAATTCAATTCGGTACATGGAGGTTCTTCATACACTTCTCTGCTGCTCTTCTCTTCTGAATGCTTGATAATGTTACAATGTACAAAGGAGGGTGTCTATATCCCATTTCCCTCTTGAGCTCTAGGGCTATCAAATCTAGAATTAAATTCCTATCTACCTTTACATTAAATCTATTAAATGCCTCATCTACCTAAGGACGTGAGCTTTCCGCTCAAGGTCCATTACAATATACAAAGTGCGCTTCATCAAATCAACACATTAATGTTTTGCGAAACAGTTTTCAAAGTTCTTTCAAAAATGAGTTTGTGCTGGCTTGTCCAGCTGTCTCCCGCTTTTGCGTTGTCTCGTTTGACGTGGGCGATGCTCCTGCATCATACTCCCTCGCTTGAAAAATTTCATGGGCTCCTGTCCATGAGCTCCTGCATGGTCTGTCCATGCTTCTGTATGACCGCTTCAGTCTCCCAGCTGGCATCCTCCACTGGGTGATTCTTCCACTTGACCAGATACTCATAGTATTATTTTCTTCTAGTCTTCTTACCCACTCGTCTGTCCAGTATGCATTCCATCTGCGGTTTATCTGCAACTGGCATCTGCTTCCGCCACTGGACTTCTGGTTGTTCATCATTCTCAGCTCCTACTTCTCCAGCCCTGTATGGGTATAAATCCGAAACATTGAATATCAGAGATATCCCAATGCGATCCGACAATTCAATCTCATACGCATTCTCTCCAA
Organism: Picea sitchensis; assembly: GCA_010110895.2. Classification (NCBI taxonomy): domain Eukaryota; kingdom Viridiplantae; phylum Streptophyta; class Pinopsida; order Pinales; family Pinaceae; genus Picea; species Picea sitchensis. The sequence goes on along the minus strand of SNQJ01S0034014.1, from coordinate 87,540 downwards.
ATTTCTTTAGGACTCTGCATGGCCCAATTTTCTTCATTTTCAATTTGTTGTATGTTCCTCTCGGGAACCTTTCTTTTATGAGATGTGCCAGAACTAGATCGCCAACTTCATACTGAAGTTGTCTCCGATGCTAGTTTGCTCTACATTTGTACTCCTGATTTGAATCAATCAGTCGCTGCTTCACCCTGCTGTGAAGTTCTTTCATCGCTTCAGCGAACTTCTCTGCACTAGCACTGCTAGTCACAGTCTGTTCTAACTCCCTGAGTTCAGAAACTCCTCTCAGTTGTGCCCCATACACAATCTGGAATGGACTTGTTCCTGTACTCCGATTCACTGAATCGTTGTATGCAAACTCCGTCTGTGGCAACACATTGTCCCAGCTGTTGTGATGCTCCGTCACCAGGCTCCTCAACAAATCTCCCAGACTTCGGTTAACCACCTCCGTCTGTCCAGCCGTCTATGGGTGATAAGCAGAACTAAACGCTAAGTTAGTCCCTAGCTTTTAACATAGTGTCCTCCAGAAATGCCCTATGAATTTTGTGTCCCTGTCCGAAATAATGCTTTTCGGCAGTCCATGAAGTCTAACAACCTCTTTGAAAAACAAATTTGCGATGTGTGTCGCATCGCTGGTCTTCTGGCATGGAATGAAATGTGCCATATTTGAAAACTTGTCAACCACTACAAAGATGGAATCAACTCCTTTTTGCGTTCTCGACAATCCCAATACGAAATCCATGCTGATCGCCTCCCACAACCTCTCTGGTATGGGAAATGGCTGGTAAAAACCTGCATTCTGCTTTCTCCCTTTCGAGTGCTGACAAATCCGACATCTGTCAACAAACCGTTTGACATCCACTCGCATGCCTAGCCAAAAATACAATTCGCTCATCTTTGTAAAAGTTTTATCATGGCCAAAATGTCCGGCTAAGCCTCCGCTATGTTTTTCCTTCAACAGGTTCTCCCTCATGGAGCAATTTGGAATAAAGAGTTGATTGCTTCTAAACAACAATCCCTCCTGGATCATGTAGTCTATCCATGGGCTCTGATCCCTGAGAACAGGATTCTCAGTCGCTTCATACGCCTCAGCAAAATATGGATCACCTGCATACATGTCCTTGAGATTCTCAAAACCCAAGGTTTTGACTCGGAATTCCTATAGTAACAAACATTTCCTGCTCAAAGCATCAACCACCTTGTTAGCAATCCCTGAAATGTGTTTGATCACAAACGTGAAATCCTGCATATACTCTACCCATTTTGCATGCTTCTGATTCAACTTCTCCTGTTGACTCACGATTTGCAATGCATGATTATCACTGTACAAAATGAATTCCCTTGGGATCAAGTAATGCCTCCACTTTTTCAATGCTTGTATAATAGCATAAAACTCTTTATCATACGTGGAGTATTTCATATTTGCGTCATCCATCTTCTCGTTGAAATATGCAACTGGCCTGTCCTCCTGACTTAAGACCGCTCCTATGGCATATCCGCTCGCATCACATTTCACTTGAAATGTCTTCTGAAAATCAGGCAACACCAACACTGGTTGCTCTGTGATCTTCCGCTTCAACAAATTGAAGCTCTTCTCAGCCTCTGTTGTCCAATGAAAAGTCTTATGTCGTTTCTTCACTGTGTCCATCATTGCTGCGCTAATTCCATTGAAATTCCTGATGAACTTTCGTTAGAAACTAGCCAAACCATGGAAACTCCTCACCTCGAAAACGTTTCTCGGTGATGGCCAATTCTTTATCACTTCCACTTTACTCGGATCCATCTTCAACTCATTTGCCGAAATAACAAAACCCAAATAGATGAGCTCTGTCTTCATAAATGAGGACTTCTTCATGTTTATCAACAACTTCTCCTGCTGTAGCTTTCTCATCACAATGGCCAAATGTTTCAAATGTTCAGCCTTGGTCTTACTATGGATCAATATATCATCCAGATATACGACTACAAATTTTCCGATGAATTCCCTCAGGACTTCATTCATCAGTCTCATGAATGTGCTCGGTGCGTTTGTCAAACCAAACGGCATGACCAACCATTCGTACAAACCTTCATTTGTTTTGAATGATGTCTTCCATTCATCACCTTCCCTCATGCGAATTTGATGATATCCGCTCTTCAGATCAATCTTTGAAAAATAATTTGCCCCACTCAGGCAATCCATCAGATCATCCATTCTCGACAGTGGAAATCTGTACCTGATGGTTATCTTGTTGATCGCTCTGGAGTCTGTACACATTCTCCAACCTCCGTCTTTCTTCGGAATGAGTACTGTTGGTACAACACATGGACTCAAGCTCTCTCTGACCAGTCCTTTATCCATCAAATCTTGGACCTGTCTTTTGACCTCCTCGTTCTCCTGAGGCGTCAATCTGTACATAGCCTTGTTCGTAAAACTGCTTCCTAGTATGAGATCAATGTGATGACTCACACTCCTCATCGGTGGAAACGAATGAGGTAATTCGTCCACGATGATGTCAGCGAACTCTTCTAGAAGTTCCTGAATCTCAACTGGTAAGTCATCCATTCTTGTGCTAGTCAGGACAATTCTTGGTTCCCTGATCACAAAGAATTGTGGATCTTCCTTCTTCTCCATCTTTGTGAGAAGCTCCTTCCCACTCATGAGAAGTATGGTGTTACTTACTTCCAGCTTCACTTCTTTATCCTTTATCGGAAGAAACTTATGGGTTCTCCCATTCTTCTCCAGGGTATATGTGTTCATCCTCCCATCATGAATCACATTTCTGTCATATTGCCATGGTCTACCTAGCAATAAATGACATACATCCATGGGAATAACATCACACAGAATCTGATCATGGTATCCCCCTATTTTGAACTCAACTAAACATTGTTTAGTGACACTCACCTGATTTCCTTTTTGTATCCACGAGACTTTATATGGACTCGGGTGCTTAGTTGTCTCCAGCTCCAATTTCTCCACCATCTCGGCTGAAACGAGATTGTCGGTGCTTCCATTGTCCACGATGACCTTGCATTTCTTGTTCTTGGCTATGCAAGCTGTTCTGAACAGTCTGGACCTTTACACTGAGCTTTCCACCTTCTTCTCATGTGTCAAAAGGGATTTATGCATCCCAAGCGATCTTCCGCTGTCTGCATCTTCATTCTCAGCATCACGCCTCTGCGCTTCAGTGATGTGAGCTTCTCCTGTATCTTTCTTTTTCTCTGGACACTCATATGACTTGTGCCCATTCTTACCACATGTGAAACATGTGATTACTCCTCCTCTTCCTCTGCCTCGACCTCTAGTACGAGGAAGAGTGTTTGCATCAGCATAATCCCCTCGCTGATCATGCTGATGTCCTCTCGGTTCAACATATGGTTGCCTTTGTTGTGAGGTTCCGCCTCCTTCAACCTTACCCTGAGGTCTCTTCCATTCCTCCTTGGGCTTATGGAACTTGTCCTGGGCAACTGCCTTGCCTCTCGGCTGACTTCTGCCTCGCCCTCACTGTCCTTGCTTACGGCTCAGCTTCTCCTCGGCTTTCAGAGCCAATTGGTAAGCATCTTCCACCATTTGGATGGTTAGCATTCTTAATTCATCCTGAATGTCATATCTCAGACCATTCAAATATCTCGCCACCTTCTCATCATCGCTCTCCCGATGACCTGCTCTGATGTTGAGCTTGTAAAATTCTTCGGTGTACTCCTTCACCATCATCAATTTCTGTCTCAGGTTCTGCATTCTCCTGAACAGAGTGATTTGATAATCCCTTGGGATGAACTTCGTTTTCATCTTCGCGATCATTCGATCCCAGCTTTTGATCTTTTGCTTGCCCTTGCAACATCTGTTAGCTTGTAGCTCGTCCCACCATAATGATGCATGTCCTTTCAAGCACGCAACCGCATGCTTGACTTTCTTATCATCTTCGACATCCTCATAGTTGAAGTACGTGTCAAGAGATCTAATCCAATCTAGCAGATCCTCTGCATCCAGATTCCCCTCATAGACTGGAATATCCATTTTCGCCTTCGCCCCCATCCTTGCGATGGCTTTGATCAACCTCTCGGTTGATGCATCTTCTGATGTGACCTCTTCTGCATGTCCAACTTCTTATTCTACTTCGGAATCACTAAGATCCCCTGCACCAACTCTGCGTCTTTGTGCTGTCTCCATCTCCTTGAGCCTTGCTCGGAGATCTCTCATCTACCGCTCCATTTCTGGATTTCCTGCCGGCCTACCTCTTCTTCGCACCTCTCTGTCCTCTGGGTCTGGTGACTGCCTCTCTCTTCTGGGCGGCATGGTGAATTTCTTTCTCTCTCTGTCACAGAAAACAAAGAGTCTTCCTGCTCTGATACCCCTCTGGCACAGTGCGCACTCCTCGGAGTATGACCGCCCTCCTCCAGGACCTTCTTTCTCTCACGGCCCGAAGAACTCAAGGGTTCTTCTAATTCCCAGTCGAGAATTCTGCACCCCATAGGTTGTACTTCACACGACCCTCACTTCTCCTTTCGGAGGATCGACGCTCGCGACTTCGCGAGTTCAATAGCCAAGTACTGCCCTGTCGGATCCCCGAGATCCGATGCCTCGGTCGATGCTGACTTTCCTTTCGTCTATCAGGGCTTCGTTTCTGTTGCAACTTCGCTATATCGCAAGTTCGCTATTTGCGGCCTTCAACACTATTTCCTCCGCCTCCCGAGCCCCGATGTTCCGAGACGTCGAGACTCCGATGAGCTTGATACCTCGTCTTTTCGCGACCTCGTCTCCCACGAGACAAATCTCTTGGCCCTTCAACTCCCAAGACCCGATGTCCCGAGATCACCTACCACATCACCACTCTTGCGGTCCCCGCGAATTTCGAAATTCCTCGGAACTTCGCACCTCGCGATCTCTCTATGTCTGCGGCCAAATCTCCAATCGCTTCTACGCGAAATGCCGATATGCTCGATCCACGAATAGACTCACGCTCCCCGTGATTTCGATCGGTGTCCCTGCTCTCCCGGACTTGAACTTATTCCGCCTGCACTGTATACTTCACATCCACTTTCCATTGAAACACAATCTCCGAACGAGAAGTGACTCTCCACAAGACTTGTGCGTCAACCTACTCGCTTCTTTTTGACTTGCTTGCGCAACTTCTCTCCGCTACATTTTAATAACCTTGAAGGCCTATCTCTCCTGAGCTTTGATGACTTCAATTTCCTCAGGAAGAAGCTTTTGCACGCACTCCTTGCGGCAACTCCTCAACACGCTAAGTGTTGAAGTCTTCTCGACTCTGCGCACGCCTGCAACAACAGTCTTCCTTCCCCTTTGCTCAGA
>SNQJ01S0034014.1:2842-54664 GCA_010110895.2 Picea sitchensis | reverse complement strand
CCTAAAACACCATGGGATGAAAGAGTGTGTCACCTTTGTGACACTAAGAATGTTGAAGATGAAAAGCTTCTCTTAATTCTTTTTGAGCACAGAAACAAAATTCTAAAGAATCACAAGTAATCACTTACCCTCTTAAGATCTGATAGACCAATTCGATCTTACTGAACGTTAATCATCATCATCATCTTCTACTACTAATATATATTATAATAGGTTTTTTTTTTATAATTTTTAAATCTATCTACTATTATAACTTTTAAATCTCGAAATATACTATTCATGTAAAATAATTAATATATTACTTTTCACAAGTAGTTAATTTTAAAATATACTATATATGTAAAATAATTAATATATTACTTTTGTGAATAAAATAATTAATATATTACTTTTCAATAATGGTTTCATTTTTCAATATTGATACTTAATTATAAAATAAAAAAAACTAATGAAGATTGACTATGATAATGGAATGAGGTGAAACTCATAGCAAACTAAGGTGTTCATAGACAAAGATGCATGGGAAGGGATGATATGATAGATACTAAAGATGATGGTGAAATGCTAAGTAATATAGGAGGATATGCAAAGGAGCCACACCTACATAGAACAGAGGGTATTGACCGATTCATTTACAATAGGTATAATCAGAGCAAACTCATATGGGTTGGGGTCACCGGGAATAATGTAAACCTTTATTAAAAAAGTAAATGAATCCTATCAAGGGATAAGAAATAGGTTATAAGAAGGCAATTTATCTATTCACATCATTGTGTCATGTAATCTATATTAATTCATGATCCTATCGAAATATTTCATGGTAGTTTAAATCTCTAAATTTTTAATTATATAAAGTTGAATTTTAATATATATATATATAATAGTTTGAAGAGTAAAATTATACTAATCATATTTCCAAGAAAAAAATTTAAATACATTTTTAAGTTTGAAGATCGATTTGATACAACGGTTTTATAAGTAGATAACTTTGTTGAAATAATATAAAAACCAAAGTATTAATCACTCTGAAGCCATCTCATACCACCTTGATGTCAATGAAATCTATTGATCTCACTTATTCATTTCCTAGCTCACATCTTACTAGTACATGGCAATATACTTCACACATCAAATGTGAGATGGAGATAGATAGTAACCTTATGGTAATATTCTAAATTTTGAATTGACATTTGATGAAAAAAATATTAATTTACTACACATATATTGTTAAATATAGTAAGATAGTATTGATTAGTGTATTTCATAGATAAAATTGTGCAAATGGAAAAAAGATATCAATAGTATTCCATCAATTGGTATAGTGTTGGATAGATAGATTGGAATAAACCTCCCTTAATTATGAATTGTTTTCATCCTTTCTTTAGTTTAATAACACAATATATACCCATATTCATTTACATAGAAGATATGACCAATTTTATTTTATTTGGTAGCATGAGTTAAATTGATATTCTACAAATAGCTGAAAGATTGGAATGGTGATTTTAATAACTGTTATCACTCCAAGAAACTCTTTGAGGTTGTAGGTCAAAGATGGTTGGTAACTTAAAGTAAACTTGTTTTTTGTGTTATTGTATATGTGGATCAATGGGGTAACTCAACTATAGTATGGCCTCCAGACAGTCAAAATGAATAACCAAATGAACCAGTGCTCTCAAGGATCAATAATCAGATAATAGCTTTAAAATGGGTGAAGAAATCTATAGTTATTAACCAAAACCATATATGTGATGGGTCAAATAATATAGTGAAGAATACTATTAAGTCAAAACTATGAACTGACTAATGAGATGACAGTCATTTAGCAGTTAAAACAAGCTTGAAATAAAGTACAGAAGAAAGGATGGAAATCTGATATCAATAGAGAGAGAAAATTGTGATTTGTATTATCATATGAAAAGTCTGTTACAAAATAGTATAGTTCATGTATCCAAAATTGAACACTGTCTTTACCAAAATGATAGGTGTTTATAACCTTTTCAATAGATCTTAGATCCTTGAAAAATGGATGTGGATTTCTAAATATAGAAAACAGAGTATAAACTAATTACAATTAGGTAATTGAAAATATATTTCATATGAATCGGACTGTCTTCAAAAGGTCTTTGACATCTGGTCTTTATCATGATGCGCCTCTGACGTGTCTTTGAAGTGTCTTTGAAGTGTCTTTGATGTGTTGACATATGTCTTCAAAACTGAAAGCTTTCACCAACTGTGAACAAAGTTTTAGTTGACCATATGAGCATCTACCTCTTATATCTCCACAAATCTTTGAAACTAAATATTTCATAATTTGGTGTTTAATTTTTTTGATTCCATCTTATCTTTTAAATCACCAAAAAATTGCTCTGTTCGAGCTCAAAATCTTCAAAATTCCTTCTCTGCGGTTTCACCAGCTATTCCGCCTAAAATTTGCTAATTATCCAGTGAAATCTTTGATTTTCAACAGCTAATTGATTGTAACTGTGCCTCCTGTGCTGGTGAAAGTTTTGTTTTAATCACAAGGAAAACCTTTCGTGACCAAAATCAAAATCATTGTTTGTATTAGTCTTCAGCTAAGTTTCCAACTATCTCTGCTAATAGTTTCAAAGAGGAAGAAGAAACCAGCTTTGCTTTCAAGCTTTTATTTTTTATTTTTAAGCATCTATCTATTCTCAAAAGATTGTTTTTATCTGCTATGATCTTATTCTTCTGCTTCTTTTCCCTCGCTGTTTTCAAAGCTAATCTCTCGAAAGCCCTATCTGTTTTAGAATTTTTTTTGGATAGGATTTCATATCTTTACTTTATGACACTTTCCAGAAATTCGTCTTGTTTAGTTTTCTTTCTTAATTTCTTGATTAACTTTGAGTCACCAATATTTTTCTTTCTGGATGTTCCACCTTCTTCAAAGGAAGTAAAAACTTCAAAATCTTGTGCAGGTTCCATGGAGTGCTCTGGACTTTCAATGGATGGAATTTCATCATCTTTCTCTAGTTCTGTGTCTGAATCTGTGTATGGAAGATTAAGAACATTTGCCTTCTTTACTGTAGATTGCTCTGGGTTTGTTTCGAAATCCAGTTTCTTTTTAGCTTTCTTGGGATTTGAGATAGATTTTTTCTCTTCTGGTGACTTTGGGAGAGCCCTCCTTCTCCTTGAGCTACTCTAAGTAGTTGGTTGCTTCTTTCCTGCTTTCTTCTTTTCATTCTTAGGTTGAGTTTGGGTCTCAAAACCTTCCCAAAAGACAAAGTTCTGCCAAGTTCTTTTTCTCTGTCTCAATTCTTCCAAGATAATATTTTAATAAGACCCAAACGACATAGGGTATTCTTGATGATAAGTGCTTTAGCTCTAACCTTATTGCACACTTTTGTTAAACTTCTATGAAGAAAGAAAGGAATATTTAAAAGTACTTTCTCTGTGAAATGATCTAGAAGTCTAAAATGATATAACATCAATTTGTCATACCTGCCCTCTTAGGTTAGATACAGCTGAATGGCTTTGAACAGGTTTTTCCATTTATCTTCCAGGTAAGAAATAGGAATGATCTTCTTCCATATTATACTTTGAAATTCTAATTTCAAGTATGGTCTAAATTCTAAGTTCTTAGTCACTGTTGTTTTAAACCAGCTCTGACCTGTTCTGGGTAAGCTAGTAGCTGAAGCAATGGCAGCTTCATCGACTATCAATTTCAGAGAACCTACTGTTGCTTTCTTCCCATCATATGATTTTGCAAACACTTCTGTTGTTCCTTGGTGATAACCCTCCTATAGCTATTCAACATATGTAATACAGCCTGCATCTGAGAAATGTTTATGAACCCCTGGGCATGATTTCAAATAATCTATGTTGTCTAATTCTTTTCGCAGAGGTGTTCCTCTTCATTTGTTTCCCATTTTTACAGGTTGACCTGCACATGGTTAACACAAAGACTTTTCCAAATTGGGAAAGTGTTGGCACTGGTGAAACTAATTTTGTGTTTGTCAAATGATAAAATGAAGCTCAAGTATGGCCTTTGAAAGCTGTGAATATTTAAGAGAAGGAATGATGACCACGGTTGATGTAGACTTGGATCTGGTACTTGATTATTTGAATCAAATGATGATCGAGCGTTCCACTTATTTAATCTGTCCTCTATCTACCACACGGGATGTAAGACCAAATCTTTCATCATATTCTATTTATGATGTGGTGAAAATGTGTAATCGCTCCTCTACCTCAATTTAAAATGTCATCATGATTACATAACATGTGTACAACATGTCTCTTTTGAATTTTTAAAACACTGAAGAAAGAAAAACCAAGCCTGCACTTTCATCGGCTCGCTTGTTGTCAGGAATGCCATTCAGCCGTTGAAACCTTGAACTTTTACCAGCTCGCTTGCTCTTCAAAACAAGAGTTAACCATTGAAAATATTTTTCTTCTATTTTTTCTTAAAAATACCTTTTAGCAATCGATTTATTTAGGAAATGACAAACTATATCCCATATATTGACATTTGAAATTCTAATAAAAATAGTATGGGACTCTATTTATGACCATTCCATCACCAAAAATGACACAAACTGACTGGTTCATTTTTGGAGATAACATCTAGCTCCAACTGGGATGGAGACCTCCCTGTGAGGTTTCCAAGAACGTTTATTGACTCAGTAGCCTTCCTATCACCTAGGACTTAAAATTGAATTGACTCAGTAGTCCATTGGGCATTGAGTTATTTTGACACACAGATTGAAAAATAAAAACTTAAAACAAAATATTTACAAAATAGTTTAAGGCTTAAGAAAGCCTTATGAAAAATAAATTTTGAGAAACCGCCCGCTGAATGGGCCACCTGAAACTTCTTCACCTGATAGACTTTGGAGAACAAAGGTATTGTTGTGTTGTACTACTGATATGACAAAAGGCCCTGTTCAGAGAGCATCAAACTTGCCATGTTTTCCCTTTTCCTACCTTGCTGCATCCCATTTCATAACCAGATCTCCTACTTTGAAATTTTCCACTTTAACCTTCCTCTCAAAAATGCCTTTCATTCTCCTCTGATGAACTTTTGTTTTCTCTAATAACTGTTCTTTGTTTTGCTGCAATTCAACCAAATTTAAAATCCTTCTGGTAAGGTCATTTGGTTCAGATTCTATTTCTTGAAGGAATTTGGCAACTGGCAATGAAAGTTGGATAGGAATTATAGCTTCTGTGCCATAAACCAACTTAAAAGGTGATGTACCAATTGATTTTTTATTTTTCACTCTATCAGCCCACAAAGCAAACTTTAATTTTAAATCCCATGTCTTTGTATTCTGTTCAAGTAACTTATTTATTATCCTTACCAAACTTTTGTTTGATGACTCAGCCAAACCATTTCCCTATGGATAATAAGAAGTGGAGTGTACCAACTGAATTCCCATTTCCTCACATAGTTTGACTAAGGTTTTGTCATGGAAAGCAACAACATTATTAGTTACTAACTTCTTGGGACAGCCAAATCTTGAAAATATATGATCCTGTAAGAAATTCATGATAACAGTATGATTGGCATTTCTGGTAGGGATAGCCTCAATCCATTTAGTAAAGTAATCAATAGAAACAAGGATCCATCTATGCTGATTACTGGATGGTGGATGAATTTCCCCTATGAAATCTAAGCCCCACTGTTGGAAAGGTCATGTGACAACAACTGGTTTAAGGGGAAGAGATTTTAATTGATGTTTACGTGCAAATCTCTGGCATTTGTCACATGTTTTTACAAAAGTATGCACATCGGAAAATAAACAAGGCCAGTAGTATCCAACCTTCAAAATTTTGTTTGTAGTAGTCTTCCAATATTAATGTCCTCCACATTCACTATTATGAAACTCTGTCATGATTTTGACTCATTCCTCTTTGTTTACACACCTAAAAAGTATCCCTGATGGATCTTTCCAAAACAACATCTTATCAGCTATACAGAATTTAATAGCTTTGAGTCTTAAATATCTTACCTGAGTCTTTGTCAAATCTGCTGGAGCTGATAATTTCTGCAGAAAATATATAACATGATTGTACCATTTGCAGTCAACTAAGTGAGAAGAACCTGCAAATTATCACCACCTCTGTCTACTGTAATTTGAATGTTCTCTACATTTATGCCCACAAGATCTATCTTAAGCATCTTACAATTGTCTTCTACAAGGAGTTTGGAAAGTCCTTGACCCTTCACAAGCTTTACTGGCTTGATCTCAATATCAAATTCAATCATTTTAGTGACCCACTTTCTCCTCTTACCATCAATGTCGGGCTGAACAAGGACATATTTCACAGAACTTGAGGGAACATATGCTATTACCTTGGCCTGTAGTATATAGATCCTGAATGCTTTGAGTGATTTGATTAGTGCAGAGGCTTGTTTTTCAATCGAGTCATACTTAACTTCACCATCCCTCAAAACCTTGGTGTAAAATGCTACTGGATTCTCATGCCCATCTTCATTCTTATGTAATAACACTGCTGCAATTGTATCATTATAGGCGAACAAGAAAATATAAAAATATTTACCAAAATTCAGGCTAATTAAGACATGGGTTGTCATAACAACTTTTTTGATAGACTAAAAAGAGTGTCTGGATTCTTCTATCCACTTTACTTCAGAATATTTTCTCAACATGCATGTGACATATTTGGTAAGCTCAACAAACTTTGAAATAAACCTCCTGATGAAATTTATGGTTCCAAGAAAATATTGGATATCTTTCTTGGATCTTGGGAGAGACAATTTCTGAATTGCCTCCACTCTTGCTGGATCTATTTTCACTCCATCTGAAGACACAATATTCCCAAACAACTTACCTTCTCTGAGTGCAAAGTGAGACTTCTTGAGGTTTAAAGAAATTCCATACTTTCTACATTTCAGGAAAGTTTTTCTTACATATTGCAAGTGATCTTCATGGCTGTATGAAAAAATTGTGATATCATCAAGATAAATCAAAACAAATCTGTCTTTCTCTCCCACGAATGCAATATCCATTGCCCTCTGGAATGTTGCTCCCGCATTCATCAGTCCGAATGGCATTTTTTCATACATAAATGTACCCCAAGGTGTAGTAAATGTTGTTTTTTCCCTATCATCTGGATGGACTTCAATTTGGTTATACCTCGAGAAGCCATCAATGAATGACATGACACTTTCTCCAGAAACTTTTTGCAGAATATGTTCCATCTTGGGCAATGGGTAATTATCCTTTCTAGAGCATTTGTTCAAATTTCTAAAATCTACACAGAGTCTAATCTAACCATTTTTCTTTCTAACAAGAACAAGATTGGCAATCCAGTCAGAGTATCTAAGAGGGATGATGATCTTGGCCTCAATCATTTTTTTGGTTTCTTTCTCCATAATGGGCAACAACATTGGACTGAATGATCTGATTTTCTATCTGAATGGTTTTGTGTCTTTGTTTAAAGGAATTTTATGATGTATGATATATGTATTGTATGTCTTGAAATCACTATACTGCCATGCAATTATATCAAAAAAATCCTTTAACAACTCACCATACTCAGATTTATGTTTATCATTCAAATGAGAAGCTAATTTGACATACTTTGGACTTTCTTTATTTGATACATTCAACTAGAATACATCAGAATCTTCCTCCTCATTTTCTAGTTTAATGGAAACATCATTATGATCAAAAAGTCTCACTAAAGGAACCAAACCTTTGGGGATTCGGTTGGTAGAGAGCTGCACAATTTCATGGGCTCCAATTTTTTTTCTGAACTTAGGTTTATGAGCTTCTTCGTCATGCTCATTATCTTGATCAATTTGTAAATCTGAAAACTCATCCATCACCCCTAAAAATCTGCTTAACTATGCATCATCTTTGAATACTTTCCATAATTTAACATTATCAGGTAAAGAGGGCCTATACTTCACCTGAATCTCATAATTCAACCTTGGAGGCAAAGGAGGTATGAAAGTACTAGCTGAAACAGCCAATGAATCGGCCAACTGATTCATGGCCCTAGGGATGTATGATATTTTGAATTCAGTGACTGCAACAATCACATTCAAAACCTCATCTCTGTAAGATTTCAGCCTCACATGCTTGGCTTGGAAAGACTTATTTACCTGTTGAATGATTAAATCAACATCTCCATACTCTTGCATCCTTTTAATTTTTGTTTCCTTTGCAACATTCAATCCCAAGAGAAAATCCTCATATTCTGCAATATTGTTGGTGACCTAGAAATCAAGCTTGAATGACAAATGTGTAGTTTCTTTGGATGGTGAAATCAATACAACCCCTGCTCCAGTAGTTTATTTAGTACATGTCCTATCAAAGAACATACTCCAAAGATCATCTTATCCAACTTCTGTGGACTGAACTGTAGGCTTTTTAAGTAATAAAGTATCTAATAATGAATCATCAATTTGTAATATGAAAGATCCCATACCTATGTCAACTGAATAAATAGGATGGTTGGCTGGATTTTGTTCATCACTGATGATGTAGGCAAGTTGTGACTCTATCTATAATCTCTTATTTAATCCTCCAAAACCAGGAATAGTAGCATATGAAAGGTCCATTTGAAGGGTTCCTCCCAACCTCTTCATCCATGATCTTGATAACAAACATCCGAATTTGGGTGGAATATGTGCTACAACTACATCCATGATCATAGTCTTCATAGGTGCTTGAGTTAAAGTTACTAGCAGATCCTTGATCATCCTGAGGCCATTAACTTTTCTAGAGTCAAATGAGAAAAGATCATGGTAACTTTTGGTAACTTCTAACCCAAGCTCATCCATCACTTCCTTTGGCATCAGATTATGAGAGGCTCCAGAGTCTAGTAGGTAGTTATGCAGTGTTTTTTCATGAATGTTTAGAGAGATATACAAAGGTGGACAACTATCATCTCTATCCTCAATCATTTGACCTAAGACAATAGTGGGCTTGTCATCATATATATTAAGGATATCAGCAGAGGAATATATGGATTTGGGGTCAAGAGTCTTGAGGATATCTTTCTTAAATGATTCATTCTTCATTAACTCAACCAAAGGGATGGGGATTTTGATTTTCTGTATCTTAGCTTCAAAATTGAAAGAAGAGGAGGTATTATCAGAAATTTTTACCTCATTTGAAGGAGCTTTCAAAGTACTCTGTTGACCATCAGGGATCTGATTTTTTTGAATTTGTTGCTTGGCAGGGGAAGCAGTCTTCTTAGGAGGAGTTGGTGTATTCACATTTGAAGAGGTTGTCTGCTAGTCATTTGGTATCTGATCTTTTTGAATTTGTTGCTTGAAAGGGGTAACAATTTTCTTAGGAGGAGCTAATGCATTCTGCTAGGCAGTGATGGTCTTAGATTTGAGATTGTATTTTTTCTTATCTTCCATTTGACAAAGACTATTATCAACAGAACTTCCATTTACCTGTTCAGTCAGTAATGACTCTTCATAATCATGCTATGTCAGATAATATTTCTCTGCATCATCCCCAATGCAGTGAATATTATCTTCTTGTTATTCTTGAAAATCATCTTCATCTTCCTCCATCATAGTGTTTTGGAGAGGGGCTCTAACCTTCTAATCTTCTATGGGATTTCTCTCTCTTCTCAAAATCTATGTTTGTTGGTTATTTCTCCTGAAGGTATTTGGATTCTGATTTGGATTTCTGTTAGGGTATTCATATGAGCTTTTTCCCTTGGCAGGCTTCTTATTTTCAATTTTTAGCTTGGACATTTCTGAGGTTAATGATTCCAGCATCTTATCCAATTTGTCTATCTTAGGATTTGGAATTTATGAAGAAGAGGCTTCTTCCTTCTGCCTTCTTCTATCAACACTTCCCTTTAACTTGTGAGCATCTAAGATATTTGACTCTACTTCAAGGGAAACATCTTGCATCAAATAAAGTGAATCATACCTTCTCTCTCTTAGTATCAAACATAATTCAGAGTCAAATGAGTTCGCATAAGTGATTTGGGCAAAAGTCTCTGCAGGTTTGATTTCAGCAGGTATTTTACTATACATTTTGTTGAACCTCTTGGTGAAATCATATACAGATTCATCATTTTCTTTCCTTAAGTTTCCAAACTCTGTGATATTGTACAAAAATTCTCTCCTATCTCCCCAATGTTTCAAAAAGATGTCATCCAACTCTTCTATTCCAGCTATGGAACCAACAGGGAGTTCCTTGAACCATTTCCTAGCATGGCCATCCAAGCTCTGGACAAAAACTTTGGTCCAGACATCAACATCTTCTATGTTTAGGTTTTCAGCATAACTATAGAAGGCTTCTATATGTTCCTCTACAGTTACATCTCCTTCTCCAGTAAATTTTGGCATATACTTCTGGTAGTCACCAGTGGGCATCGCTATAGGTGCATTTGGCAAGACAAGAGGGGCATATCTAGCCGCTAGAATTCATTGCATTTTAGTCAATGGAGGAGGTATAGCCATAATGACTATTGGTGAGAGAGGTGATAGGCTTTTCTCAGATTCCTCAATGCAGGGGGGATTTAACTGAAAAGTGTGTGAGCTCTCTAATGGGAAAGAAGTTTGATATGAAGCTATATAGAAATTTGCAAGTTGTTCAACCAATTTTTCTTCACCTTTAGTAGATAGTTGCTGTAGAATATGTTCTAAAGCAAGAAGGTTAGTGTGAAGGTTTATGTGGTCTTCTTCCTATTGTGAGTGGAAAGATTCAAGGGATGAGGAGCTGCGACTTCTTTCTAATGACTTATATGCTTCTTCAACCAAATTAGAACCTATCACTTATTTTGTAATGACATTTGCCTCTTGATAAGAAATAATTGATTCTTCTACAGTTGTTACAGAAGCTTTTTCACTGACAATCTTAGAGGAAGAAGGTTTAGTTTTTTATGCTATGGATATCTTAGAATGAGAAAGAGGATTAATTTTGGTACCTAATTTTGAAGTCTGACCTTGAAATGATCTTCCTCTTCTGAGAATTAGTTCTGGATTGGGCACTGGTGTGACATGTGATTCATGCGGATTCACCCTGGTACTAATCTTCTTTGGAGCCAGGATGAACTTGTCGAGTCGCCAGATAGATGACTACAACCAATGTAATGTCTAATCCTTTTCTATCATCAAGGATCAACTATGTGTCATCTCTCAGGAAAGATGGGCTTCAATCTCCTTCCCTGACAACGACGCCAATTTGTTATCACTCCAAGAAACTCTTTGAGGTTGTAGGTCAAAGATGCTTGGTAACTTAAATTAAACTTGTTTTTTGTGTTTTTGTATGTGTGGATAATTGGGATAACTCAACTACACTATGGCCTCCAGACAGACAAAATGAATAATCAAATGAACCAGTGCTCTCAAGGATCAATAATCAGATAATAGCTTTAAAATGGGTGAAGAAATCTATAGTTATTAACTAAAACCATAGATGTGATGGGTCAAATAATATAGTGAAGAATAATATTAAGTCAAACCTATGAACTGACTAATGAGATGACAATCATTTAGCAGTTAAAACAAGCTTGAAATAAAGTACAGAAGAAAGGATGGAAATATGATATCAATAGAGAGAGAAAATTGTGATATGTATTATCGTATTAAAAGTCTCTTACAAAATAGTATAGTTTCTATATCCAAAATCGAACACCGTCTTTACCAAAATGATAGGTATTTATAAACTTTACAATAGATATCAGATCCTTGAAAAATGGATCTGGATTTCTAAATATAGAAAATAGAGTATAAACTAATTACAATTAGGTAATTGAAAAACTATTTCATATGAATCGGACTATCTTCAATAGGTATTTGACATCTGGTCTTTATCATGATACGCCTCTGATGTGTCTCTGATGTGTTGACATATGTCTTCAAAGCTGAAAGCTTTCACTAGTTGTGAACAAAGTTTTAGTTAACCATATGAGCATCTACCTCTGATATCTCCACACATCTTTGAAACTAAATATTTCACAATTTAATGATTAATTTTTTTGATGCAATCTTATCTTTTAAATCACCCAAAAATTGCTCTATTCGAGCTCAAAATCTTCAAAATTCCTTCTCAGTGGTTTCACTAGCTATTTCGCCTTAGAATTTGCTAATTATCTGGTGAAATATTTGATTTTCAACAGCTAATTAATTGTAACTGCACCTCCTGTGACAGTGAAAGTTCTGTTTTAATCAAAAGGAAAACCTTTCATGATCAAAACCAAAATCATTGTTTGTATTAGTCTTCAACTAAGTTTACAGTTGTCTCTGCTAATAGTTTCAAAGGGGAAGAAGCAGCCATCTTTGCTTTCAAGATTTTATTTTTGATTTTTAAGCATCTAGCTATTCTCAAAAGCCTGTTTTTATCTTCTATGATCTTCTTCTTCTACTTATTTTCCCTCATTGTTTTCAAAGCTAATCTCTTGAAAGCCCTATCTATTTCAACAATTTTTTTGGATAGGATTTCATATCTTTCCTTTATGACTCTTTCCAGAAATTTGTGTTGCTTAATTTTCTTTCTTAATTTCTTGATTAACTTTGAGTCACCAGTCTTTTTCTTTATGGATGTTCCACCTTCTTAAAAGGAAGTAAAAACTTCAAAATCTTGTGCAGGTTCCATGGAGTGCTCTGGACTTTCAATGGTTGGAATTTCATCATCTTTCTCTGGTTTTGTGTCTGAATCTGTGTATGGCAGATTAAGAAAATTTGCCTTCTTTAGTGTAGATTGTTATGGGTTTGTTTCAAAATCCATTTTCTTTTTAGCTTTCTTGGGCTTTGAGCTAGATTTTTTCTCTTCTGGTGACTTTGGGAGAGCCTTCCTTCTCCTTGAGCTACTCTGACGAGTTGGTTGCTTCTTGCCTGCTTTCTTCTTTTCATTCTTAGGTTGAGTTTGGGTCTCAAAACCTTCCCTAAAGACAAAGTGCTTCCAAGTTCTTTCTCTCTGTCTCAATTCTTCCAAGATAATCATTTTAATAAGACCAAAATGACATAGGTATTCTTGATGCTAAGTGGTTTATCTCTAACCTTATTGCACACTTTTGTTAAACTTATATGAATAAAGAAAGGAAGATTTAAAAGTGCTTCCCTTGCGAAATGATCTAGAAGTCTAAAATGATATAACATCAATTTTTCATACCTGCCCTCTCAGGTTATATACAACTAAGTGGCTTTGCACAGGTTTTGCCATTTATCTTCCAGGTAAGAAATAGGAATGCTCTTCTTCCATATTATACTTTGAAATTCTAATTTAAAGTATGGTCTAAATTCTAAGTTCTTAGTCACCATTGCCTTAAACCAGCTTTGACCTGTTCTGGGTAAGACAGTAGCTGAAGCAATGGAAGCTTCATCGACTATCAATTTCAGAGAACCTACTATAGCTTTCTTCCCATCATATGATTTTGCAAACACTTATGTTGTTCCTTGGTGATAACCCTCCTGCAGTTTTTCAACGTATGTAATACAACCTGCATCTGAGAAAAGTTTATGAACCTATGGGCATTATTTCAAATAATCTATGCTATCTAATTCTTTTCGCAGAGGTGGTCCTCCTCGTTTGTTTCCCATTTTTACAGGTTGACCTGCACACAGTTAACACAGAGAATTTTCCAAATTGGGAAAGTGCCCGCACTGGTGAAACTAATTCTATGTTTGTCATATGATAAAATGAAGCTCAAGTATGGCCTTTGAAAGCCGTGAATATTTAAGAGAAGGAATGATGACCACGGTTGATGTAGACTTGGATCTGGTACTTGATTATTTGAATCAAATGATGATCGAGCATTCCACTTCTTTAACCTATCCTCTGTCTACCACACGAGATGTAAGACCAAATCTTTCATCATATTCTATTTATGATTTGGTGAAAACGTGTAACCGCTAATATGCCTCCATTTAAAATGCCATCATGATTACATAACATGTGTAAAACATGTCTCTTTCGAATTTTTAAAACGCTAAAGAAATAAAAACCAAGCTTGCGCTTTCACCATCTCGCTTGTTGTTAGGAATGTCATTTATCCATTGAAACCTTGAACTTTCACCGACTCACTTGCTCTTCAAAACAAGAGTTAGTCGTTGAAAAGATTTTTCTTCTATTTTTTATTAAAAATACCTTTTAACAATCGATTTATTTAGGAAATGACAAACTATATCCCATATATTGACATTTGAAATTCTAATAAAAATAGTATGGGACTCTATTTATGACCATGCCATCACCAAAAATGACACAAACTAACTGGTTCATTTTTGGAGATAATAATAACTATTATTGTGACCATGCCACAATTCATTCTAAAGACTATGCAATGTTATGGGTTTCTTCTTTCTTGATAATTGAGATCTCATGAATAAAAAAAACATATGAATTAATCCTTCTACAATATGGTTAATTGGGTTTAATTATTCTACAATGTAATGGATAGCACAAATATTTTCCATCTCTAGTATGTTGGAGTCCATAACCCTTTCCAAAGTTTCATATGTCTTCCTTCTTGTCCTCAAATTACAATCTCTTTAACAAATCCAAACTCAACAAAGGTATTTTTATTTTTACTTTTGAGGAGGGGGTGTCAAGATGGATAACTAGGTGGTGGCTTCTAATTGTGGTGCAAGGACAATGGACACAAAATGACTAGGTGGTGGATTCTAAATGTGGTGCAAGGACAATGGAAACAAAATGATTTCTTGAGACATTTATGAGGTGTGGAGCATATTCACAATGTTGGCAATATTAATGTGTACAATGTTCCAAACCTATACTTATGAAACCACCTTGGCCTTAGCCTATTTTACTCATTTTTTAGTTTTGTATACATATACACTTGTGTTCATCATGTTAAATAAATGACCATATAAGAAGGAAATTGAAAATCTAAAATAACCCTTTTAGGCCCAACAGATTTCAACCTTAAAAAACTTATAATAGTTAGGGTTTTCTTTGTCAGGCATTTAGAAATTTTATTCTTCCATCATAAATCTTAATTATAGCTTACCTAGAATTATTTCCTAATCTCATTCATCACATCTATCTTGTGGTCTAAGAAAACACTAGATAGAGGCATATAAGCCATCAAAACTATCTTGAGATCAACTTGAACCACACCAACCAACCCTTAACAAGGCTAGATTTTTTTAGATGTCTCCTACCACAAATTTCAAACCTTGACAAGGTTATACTTAAAATAAAAACAATTCCATCGTATTAGAAAACCAAAAAATAAAATTGTAAACATCTTATTAGTCCCTGTCGTAGGCATAGAGGGACTATAGCGATCGATAAAGCGTTGAATACATATTAGTTTGTCCTTTAACCAGAAATATTTTCACAATACATATTGTTGGAGCTATGGAATTAAAAACATATATTTTTATATATTAAAAAGTAACATATATGTACTGATCTGATTGGCTAAGAGATTGGAGGTCTTATTGCCGGCTTCGCTATTCCCAATGGCAACATATCCAAACTTTTTCTCATAGACAGTATGTTTTAATCATATATTTTTCCTGTATATTACTTGAAGGTCGATTAATGCTACCATTAGTTTGAATGTTTGTATTAGCATTTTCTGCTACCCGAATATATCTGTCAGTTTTGATATGTACTAAGCATATTGAAATGTTTTCGTATCCAAGCTTTGTATATTTCATGAAATTTATTGACACTTATTTTAAGATGCCTCAATAGGCCTGGCACCGTAAATGTCTACATGACACAACGCCCACCAACACCCCTGACAGCTTAAATGTTTGCATACCGCGAGGTCCTTAGACAACATGAGAGTCTTAAATGTTTATGTAAATATGGTTATCGGAGTACATGCCAATTCAATAGCCATTGTATGTTTCATCCTTTTCCTACCATTGAAGCTACATATAGTGTTTATTGGTTTAGTGACTACTTCTTCTTTGTTGGTTTGTTGGGTGTTGCCATTGTATGTTTCATCCTCGTAATCATTGAAGCTAGATACATTGTTTACTAGTTCGGTGAGTGGTTCTTGTTTGTTGGTCTCTCGCTTGTTGTTTTTTGTTGTTTCGCTCGCGATTCGACCTATGCTTCTACATTTCATCGTTTCAGAGTAAGCTTTGATGCCATAGTTTCATTTTGTACTCCTTGTTTGTTGTTCAGTGTTTGTAGTTTGCAAGTAAGAATGTTTTCTTATTTGTAGTCGCATGTTCCTTGTATGTTTCCGGTTACTTTTTTGCTTTGGATACAGTTTCGTAATCGTTGGAGATACATATGTTGTTCACTGGGTTGGTGGCTTTTGTTGGTTCGTTGGTTCCTGGTTTGTTGGTTTTGTTTGTTTGCCTAGGGTTTGCACTTTGGGACCTTGGGGATGTAGTTCGACCTCTTCATTCTTTCTCGTTGGTTTGGTCCTTACTGGTTTCTTTTCTTTGATTCGGCTTTACAGGGTTGGGGTGCAGCGGCGGTGGTTAGAGATTTTATTTTTTCTTTTTTTTTGGATTGTTATTGTTTTTTTGGGGTGCTTTACGGTGTTTATCCCTTGCACCCACCAGTCAATCTGCAGTTGTGTTATTTTTCATTTTTGCAGAGGCCGTTATCAGTAATTCTGTGAGATTTTCCTGGTTCTTGAGTCCTACCATGAAATAAAATAGTTGCATACAAAATTGTTGGAGGATTACATGTGAAGTTACAATATCCATTGTTTTTTGTTGGAATAAATCATATGTATGCAACCTACATTTATAGACCATGTATGGTTAGATGTGTGGATATGACATGACATGTTCTTTCTCCTCTACATAGACTAGTGTGTGCACGATACAATTTGTGTTGTGCTTGAGATATGATATGTGCAACAAAGATTCTTCAAGATTATATTTTCATGTCTAGAAGCATGTCTGGGTAGTTTGCCATGAAAAACTGAGAACTTGTATCATGGGCACAGAAGTCTGTGTGGAGGATAAATAAAATGGTTAAAGGGCATATATGGATGAATTGCCAAGGAAAACCAAAAATTGTTTAGTTGCGGCCATGCAATTGCATGATATTTTCTGCCCTGTAATATATTTTGGCCAGGGAAAAAAATCTAGACGTTTACAACCATGGATAGAGAAGCGCAAAGGTTCATGTTTATGCCTTTATAAACTATTCATTGAGTCAGTTTTGTTGTATCTACATATTGCTTTTTCTCCTGTGAATACCAAATTCCATTGATGTTCATTGAATTTTGTGGGTTCCCACATTGAAACAAACAGAGTAGCTAGAGAAAAGGGGGGAGTCTTGACTACATCGGTTGAAGAGCATATTGAAATGTGCATGCTTGTACTGTTGTTTCATATTGTGCTATTTTGTATTTCATTTATGGTATGTATATGTGTTAAACTAGTTGCATGCCTTCCTACATGGTAAGTTATCTTGGTTACATACGCTCCTTCCTGCATATTAAGCTAGTTTATGTCCCTTGTGTTTGTGCTGCATTGCTGCATTTAAAGAAACAAAATCATTGGACAGAACAAAGGACTCTTTGGCAGGTAAATAGACCTTTTTATTTTTCTTTTAGATGTTTGTTTTCATACTAACTTTCCTTTGTCTCGATTGCATCTTCGGCATTGCTGCCTTGGAAAAAACAGGTTGATTGGACAGGGAGATGAATTGTTTTGTGCAACAATAGAGGGTTATGTGGTACAATCTTCTAAAAGGTATACCAAGTGTGTTGGTAAATTAAATATACAAACTGGGTGGGATCATATAACATTAGACTTGAAAATGATGAATTCACAGTAATGGGCCTTTCTGCACTCCCTGTTTCTACTTTTTCCATTTTCTATTATCCCTTTTGTTTTCTAATTCATCTGGTTAGTGTGGTTTCTGAAAACTCCCTCGTGCGCTGGTTGGCGGACAAATGGACTGACATATGTGGTCCTGCTTCTACCTTATTCCATAGTTACCCACTTTGTCGATTGCATCTGCTAGGTTGGCAAGTTGAAGATTTCTCCCCTGGCTTCCAGGGGTCTGCGATATACATATTGGCCATGGTGACCCGCGGTCACGTCCTATTTACGGTTAAAAATTTCTCCAGTTAAAAAATTAATATGCATACAGTTTTATGGCTATTTTGTCCTTTCGATAGACAATATACAATGCATATATTTGTTTAGTCCTGATGTTCATCTGCACATGCTTGCATCAGAAAAAGTTGAACTAGTGAGACGACCATGAGCAGTCAATCATCCCATACATTGGCAGACCGACAAGGCCAAAGGTAAACATGCATACATTGTGCTCTTACTATGTTTACTAAATAAATTTCCTGGGCTATATATTCATCTATGGCATGACATATATGTTGATGCCATTTTCAATACATGGTTTCCAGCTTGCAAGAAGTATCAACAAGTACAAGCAAAACGTCGAACATGTTGCATGTTCCTCAGACCGAGAGGTGTGGTTGAAAAATTGTGGCTCCATAGTTCATCAATACTATTCATGTTCTTGTAGAACACTACCATTCACTTTTGTTTTCTTGTTCAAAAAATGTCATCAGGTCTAGAGTTGTGACATCCAAAGTACTGTCAATAGAGGGCTTGAACAACCACCAAACTGGAGAACTGTTCGTCGGGGACATAATGGTTGTCTATACCACCTACTTGGACAAGGAAAACAAAAGTAGATCCATTATGTGTGTTGATATGACAGACAAGGATGCCATGATGACAGTCACACTGACTGTTCCTCCACAACTTGTCCAGAAACATGCAAAAAAGATATTGCCGCGTAATGGGATATCCATTACAAATTTTAATTTATTTCCCAAAACAATATATGACCTTGGTGATTGCGATCGAATTATTTTTCTCAATGAAGCAAGCATTGTGGAAAAAATTCCTGCTATTTGTTCATAATATCGCTTCCTCCCAGACTCGACTATCAGGCAACTTGCACAGAGCACTGATATTTACCCAAACGAAACGATTGGGGCTGCTATGACACTGGCGAGAAAATTTGGGTCGCAACACATTCTCCATATAAAGGATGGAGAGTTGGACAACGATAAGGAAATGGTACCTCTTTTCATATTCAGTTTTGTTCTTAACTTTTGCGTCTGCATATATGTCGAATAAGTTACACAAATATTGCACTATTCCATGTTGCAACTACAATTGTTTGATACGTATTCAAATTTGTT
The DNA here is from genome assembly GCA_010110895.2 of Picea sitchensis. Lineage (NCBI taxonomy): Eukaryota > Viridiplantae > Streptophyta > Pinopsida > Pinales > Pinaceae > Picea > Picea sitchensis. The sequence goes on along the minus strand of SNQJ01S0034014.1, from coordinate 35,569 downwards.
TTCATCAATGGAACAACAATTGCATAGAGGGTAGATTCCACTTATGCTATTCAAAAATATAACAAAGAAGAAGGATGCTAGAGAAAGAATGTTTCAGACAACCCAGGAAACGTTTGTAACAGAGTTGCGAGCAGATATAGTAGAGGATCTGGAGAAATTAGCTAGCTCTACAAATATTGTGCGTATACATCCACAAAATCATCCTCACTTTGCTTATAGAAATAGCCTTCAACAAATTTCTGCACCTGTTTACTTTTTCTTTTCTTTTTTTAAAGGGGAGGGGGGAATGTAGTTGTATATTATATTGTTCAATGTATTAATCCCTTTGCTTGCATTGCCAGGTTGAAGGTCTTTTAGTTGCAACCAATGTGTACTCGACCCCCTTAGAGCCTGTATGTGCAAAATGTCATTTTGCTGCTTCTACCTCCGCTTTGATAAGTGATGATACAATTGATTATCTGTGATGTGGTGAAAAATGTCCATATATTTATGGACATTGCATCAATGGTGTTATCTAAACCGTGGGCAACACAACTGTGCAGTGTTCGGTTAGGCAGCCTATGTTACAAAATGTGCTTCCTGAATTGGCAGAGTTGTCATATGAAACATATCTAAAGAAAAAGGAAGGCAATGTCTATATGCTGCGGCAGCTTCGGATAAAAAGAAAATTCACCTTAAATGAGGACAATGCAATTTTGCATATCGGCTAAAGAAGGGAAAAAAAAAAATCAAACTTTGGAAGGAAACGAAAATCCCTCATGTCTCTTTGTAATATTTGTTCAACATCCATATGAATGTTCGTTTCAAGAGAAAAGGAATGTGCCGATGTCTTTTCTTTGTATATAAAATTGTTTGGTGCAAAGGTCGATGGGTTCTGCTCAATGGAACCTTCTGGGAACTTTCTTCTGAGTTGTTTAAAGTATGGTTGGTTCTTGGTTGTCTGGTTTGTTTGTCAGTTTGTATACCATGGAACTCCATCTCTTCTTTGGAGGACACAGAACAATATAATTGAATTTTTTTGGCCAGATGGCACACAGATCTGCCTAATAATTTCTATGGCGCTGTGACGCAAATGTACTATGTGACTTGTTTTGGAAAATTTTCTTAATCGGTGAACTTGGTCAAATTATTGTTGTGAAATAATTTAAAATCAATGAATATATAGTGTGTGAAGTGCAACTGTCCTATCATACCAACAAGAGGCTCTTAAAATTCAAATTGATCGTTGTTTTCGCAATTTTTTCTTATTCGATCAACTTGGTAAAGTTAATATCCTGGAATAATTTGAAATCAACAAATATATACTGTGCGGAGTGCATTTGTGCTATCATATGAACAAGAGGGCCTTAAACTTCAAATTGGTCCTTGTTATGATTGCGGTGATAGAATTTTACAAAAAAAATATTTTGTTTCCTTCATTTTTTTAAAAATAAGCGATTTAACATCCTTTAATAATTTAATGTAATTCACTTGTACAATAACAATAGTTAATATTAATATTTTCGTATCTGAAAATAAATTTTTTAGTTGAATCTAGATAGGATGAGAATTGCTAAACAATTGCAATCTTGAACCTGCCAGACATGGAATCCGCAAGTCCACCTATCAATTTGTATATTGCATAAGTCTGGGTGATATTTGCAAGACACCGAACAAAAGAGGTTCAAATTTCATCCCGCCAGGCCGAGAACCCGCGATCCAAAAAGTGCCCAAGTATGGAACGAGGGATCCGCATATTCTCTATAAAATATCTTGTCCATACTTTCTAAAAGTACATGTTTACTATGTATTTCTTGTTTGTCGGAAAATGTTTATATCAGTCGCCCGACCAGATTGTACAAACTTTCTTGTTTAATTAAATTCTGCAATAGCAAAAAATAATATTAATAATTTAGTATTGAAAATCATGTTTTTAGATATGTTAGATAGTTGATAAGGATTAGTATCTGTAAACAATGGCAAACATGAACTTGCCAGCCCTCAAGTCCATCTTTCAATCTGCATATCGTGAAACTCTGAGGGCTATTCGGAGGACAAGGAACAATGAAAACTGCAATGTTGAGTCATGCAACCCACAGGTCCATTTGTCAATTTGTAAATCGCAGAGATGTGCCTGGTGTTTGTACAACGTGAAACAATAGAGGTCCAATTTTCAAACCGCGAGCCCAAGAGACCCGATAAAAAAAATCACTAGATATGAAATTCATACGGGATCGCTACGGGACAATAAAACTACAATTTCCATCCAACCATCCCGAGTCCACGTGTCCACTTGTATATCGTGGAAGTCTAGGTGCTATTTATAGGAGACGAAACAATAGAGACTCTATTTTCAGCCCGCCAGGCCGCGAACCAAAACTACCTAGGTATGGAATGAGGGATCTGCATATGCTGTATAAAATATAATTCCATAGTTTATATAGAGGAAATGTCCACAAGTATGTGTGTCAACTTGTATATAGCGGAAGTCTAGGTGCTATCTGTAGGACACGGAACAATAGATACTTAATTTTCAGCCTGCTAGGTAGCGAACCCGCGATCCAAAAAGTGCCCAAGTATGGAATGAGGGATCCGCATATGTTCTAGAACAATGTTTTTGTACAACGCAAAACAATAGAGGCCCAATTTTCAGCCCGCCAGCCCTAGAGCTCCCGATAAAAAAAAATCGCTAAATATGAAATGCATACGGGATCTCCGCATATGCTGTATAAAATCTCATATGTTGTATAAAATCTCATTCCATACTTTATTTAGAGACTATGTCCACAAGCCCGCGTGTCAATTTGTATATCGCGGAAGTCTAGATGCTATTTGTGGGACACAGAATAGTAGATACTTAATTTCCAGCCTGCCAGGTCATGAACCTGCGATCCAAAAAGTGTCGAAGTATGGAATGAGGGATCTGCATATGTTCTAGAAAAATGTGTTTGTAAAGCGCGGAACAATAGATGCCCATTTTCCAGCTCACCAACCCCAGATCCCCCGATAAAAAAAAAAATCGCTAAATTTGAAATTCATATGGGATCGCTATGGGACAATAAAGGTGAAATGTTTAGCCAACCAACCCGAGTCCACCTATCAATTTGTATATCACAGAATTCTGGGTGCTATTTGTAGGATATAGAACAATAGAGACTCTATTTTTGGCACGCCAACCCACGAACCCACGATCCAAAAACTGCCCAAGTATGGAATGAAGGATCTGCATATGCTGTATAAAATCTCATTCCATACTTTATATAGAGACTATGTCCAAAATTTTACGTGTCAATTTGTATATTTCGGAAGTCTAGGTGCTATTTGTAGGACATGAAACAATAGATACTTATTTTTCAGCCCACCAAGTCGCGAACCCGCGATCCAAAAAGTGTTCAAGTATGGAATGAGGGATCCGCATATGTTCTAAAACACTATCAATTTGTATATCGCGGAAGTTTGGGTGCTATTTGTAGGAGACAGAACAATAAAGACTCTATTTTCGACTAGCCAAGCCGCGAGCCCGCGATCCAAAAAATGCCTAAGTATGGAATTTGGGATCCGCATATGCTGTATAAAATCTCATTCCATACTTTATATAGACTATGTCCACAAGTCCGCATGTGAATTTGTATATCACAAAAGTCTAGGTGTTATTTGTAGGACATAGAAGTCTAGGTGGTATTTGTAGGACACAGAGCAATAGATACTTAATTTTCAGTTGGCTAGGTCGCGAACCCGCAATCCAAGAAGTGCCCAAGTATGGAATGAGGGATCTGCATATGTTCTATAACACTATCAATTTGTATATCAAGGAAGTCTGGGTGCCATTTGTAGGAGACGAAACAATAGAGACTCTATTTTCAACCCGCTAGGCCGCGAGCCCGCGATCCAAAAACTGCCTAAGTATGGAATGAGGGATCTGCATATGCTGTATAAAATATCATTCCATAATTTATATAGAAACTGTCCACAAGTCCACGTGTGAATTTTTATATCGTGGAACTGCAGGTGCTATTTGTAGGACACAGAACAATAGATACTTAATTTTTAGCCCACCGGGATGCGAACCGGCAATCAAATGCAATGTTCAGCCAAGCAGCTCATAGGTCCTATCAATTTGTATATCATGGAAATCTGGGTGCTATTTGTAGGACATGAAACAATAGACACTCTTTTTTCATCCCACGAGGCCGCCAACCCGTGATAAAAAAGGTTCCTAAGTATGGAATGACTCTTTTTTATATTCCTTGTTTGTGGAAATACTTTTATATCACTCGGCTGACCAAATTGTGCAAAGATTCTCGTATAATTAAATTCCGCAATATAAATATTTAACAGTAATAATTTAGCGCAGGTCAGGTTCTGAATTTGTATATCATGGAATTGTCAGTGTTATTTGTAGAGCACGAAATAATAGATGACCATTTTTTTGCCCGCCAGCCCAAGAACCCCCGATCCAAAAAAGTGGCTAATTATGGAATTAATATGGAATCGCTAAGGACAAAAAAAATGCAATGTTGAACCAACCAACCCGCATGTCCGCCTGTCAATTTGTATATCGCGGAAGTGTAGGTGCTATTTGTAGCACACAGAACAATAGAGGATCAATTTTCAGCCAGCCAGGCCGAGAACCATCGGCCCTTCACATTCCCTAGGTATATCTTCACCCGACCGCTTTTCATAATTTTCTATTTCTTGGAATCAGTTTCGCCATTGTTGTTGCCTTCGTACTTGTTTCCAGATATGCAATAATTAATCTTTAATGCTAGTAGCCATCCTGCAGCAATCGTTAAAACTGTCATTAATGTCTAGAAGTCCGGAGAAGATTTGTCATTAGTACGAATTAAACTAAGATTTTCCCACAAGCATGTTATCCTTTCCAAGTATTCATTTCAAAGGCCATGAAATATTTTTTTTTTGTGCGTTGATGGGTTGGTGCTTTTAAGAAATTTTTGATTCTTAATCTCTTTTCATCGTCACCGTCACGTTCGCACTTTTTCTAATTGTGCAATTAGTGAGTTGTGATGGTCACATCTCATTCCGCACTAACCCTAGAAATTTTCATTGATCAGCGAAAGGATCAAGAAGATATTCCATTGATACACATTAAACCATAATTTGCGGAGGCTTATATTATCCCTCCTCGATTTTCATTTCAAACATCGTCTCGACCAAACGGAAAATCAAAATAACTTCTGGCAGTAGTTTTCTCCACACACAGTAAACACATTGGGGAATAATGGCCAGAGGTTCTACTATTCCATGGCATATTCTTACTATTCATATCCCTCCGCCTAGGAGAAAAAAAGGAGATGGTCCCTTGGTACACCGAGAGATATATTTCAAGCCAAAAAATTCCATCGCAACCCTGGCTGGTCAGAGAACCTGCCCAGTTGCAATCATTTCTATCGTAGAAGTTGATGCCATGAATTCCGAGTCGGAAGAAGATGATCTGATGGACGATGATACGGCAATGGATGATGGAAATGCAGAGAATCTTCCCACTCCTATGCCCAAATTGAAATCAACCATAATGAATGGACCTTCTCAGCTCGGTGATCGCAGTCATGACAACACCAAAAGGATTTTCAGAAAAGAAACTGATGGTGAGCACAACAACCACTTTGCACCGCGAAAGTAGGAATTCCAGAGTTCCAAATTAGTCCGTTCTAGGTGGAAGAGTTTCACTCTAAAGCAATGATATGTTGATGCTCCGAGAGATATATTTCACGCCAAAAAAATATTGTTTAACATTTTTGGGCATCAGGTCCAAAACGCTCGCTCCTGCCACGCATTTTCCTACTAGTCATCTCCTTCTTCCCAGAATGGACTAATTTGGGCCTCTACAATTGCATGTGCAAGCTATGCTACTGAATTATTTTGGACTATGCAGAGGTGGTTTTAGCTAAGGGATATTCCACTTGCCTTGCAACCATTTTCGTCTTCTTTCTGAGGAAAATCTTCTGAAAAATATCAATTTCAGTAGAGGATGATTCATCGACGAGAAAACTACAAGGATCTTTCATACTGCACAACCCGTTCCTATGTTTGTCATAGATACCTTCAATGTTTTGACCCGAAGAACTGGATCCAATTTCTAAGTATAGATGTACAGTACTCAGTGTTTTTCTTTTTTATTTTATTTTAAATGGATTTGCTATTAAAAAAAATTGTCTTGCACTCTTCGTTGCTACCTCTTTTTTGGGTTTAATGCATGTTCTAATTGGCATGGTTCAGTGCCCTCGTACTTCTTCGATCTTGTGTTTACTAATACCAATGTTCAATGTTGCAGCAAAATCATTATTCTTGTTTCTAGACATGCAATTATTAAGTTTTAATGCTAACAACCCATAATGCAATAAGTTTAATACTTGAGTTAATATGTTGCACTGATGGTAGAATGTATCAAGAACACAATTACACAGACATGTTCGAATAAAATCTAATCTTCCACAAAGCATTTACTGGCAATTAGTAGAAAAGGAAATTTAGTGGTTAAGTTGATATGTTACAGTCATGGAATAATGTATCAAGAACATAGCTACAGGCATATGTTGCAATAAAATGTAATCTTCAATAACGCATTTTCTGACAATTAGTAGATCATGGTTTTACAACGATGGCGCTTCTTTGAAACCAATTCGCGCTTATGAAACCTGCCTTCTGCCTCTCTATTTTCCCACTCTTTTATTCCCTCTAGTTTCTCTTCCTGGTTACTTAATCATTTTTTTCCTGACAATGTGTTGCTCCACAACTTCAAGGATTGACGTGTTTGTATTTCCAACGACCGCTTCCCCTTTCTTTAAATTGACCGTCTACTATTCCCTGTCCCACAACTGGCACCCAGAGTTCCGCCATATACAAATTGAAAGGCGGACTTGTGCATTGGTCGGGTCGACATTGCAATTCTACTTTCCCGTGACCTCCAAACAACATTCGGAGCTCCGGTATATACAAATTGACAGATATTCAAAATTGCAACCATTCTTAGATCATACACTTTTCCGTATTATGGTCCACCTATCATGCCCTTTTATGTGCTGCACATTTTTGCACTGAAAACTTTCAAGAAATACAATTTAACCATTGGGTCCTCGCATATTTAGTGGAACTATTGTCACCCTATTTTGAAGCCCATCTGTCTTCTTTCCATACTTCGCCATTTCTTCGAATTTCTTTGGTGAATCGTCAGTTTGGCAGGTTGAAGAAATATTCAGTGTGTAGTTGTTGTTTCCTGTATCCGCGCCCCTTTGCAATTAGCAGTTGGAAATTATATATAAGATCTTATTGCCACATATGCAATTAGAAATTTCCTTGTTCCATACTTATCCACTTTGGCGGAATTCTAAAATATACAAACCAGTCACTCAACTGCCCCATCATGATCTCTTCCATTTTACACATTTTGCACTCAAAAATTTTGAAACATGAAATTTCATCATGCAACACTCGGTTGTCCTGACTATCCCCATAACCCTTTTTTGAATCTCATCATACCGTTTTTTAGAGCTTGACATTCTTTCCTTGCTCTTCGCCCTCTCCATCACCTTCGCACTTGTCTATAATAAAAGAAAATAAATAAATAAATAAATATATATGGTGTTTCTAAATATGGAATTACTAGCATTTAATTCTAACAAGTCATCATGCAGAAATCGTATATATTGTCTTTGATGGGCGAAAGGCTCGAGGAGCTTTCCCATTCACAAGCATTTAACCAAGATTTAGCAAAATGTCACATTATTCGCTATAACAATTCATTTAAACCATCATACGCAACAAAGAAACCTTCTCATAAACCTATGGCATCAGCGCGGCACCAGTTCTATGGAGATACAGTGAACACCTTCAGGTGTGAGGACAAGAAATTCCATTGGTCCAGGGCATTTTCTTATTACTCAAACCCTACCGCAGAGAACCAAGTAATTTGGACCTCTAGGATTGCTCATGCAGGCTGTGTCCCTGAGGTTTTTGACTATAAGGACCTGGTCTCTTGGTGCACCAATAAATTTATTGCAGAGAAAAGAATTATTCCACTGCACGATGGATCTTCTATTTCTTTGTCACCTCAGGTCTTCCGCCAGATGATGAAATTGCCTGAGCCAACATTGACATTCAAAGGAGAAGATTGCAAACAGTTCCTAGCAAATCATAATAATGGATTGGACCTCTTGCCCCATTTTTTGGAAAGGCCAAATCTAGTTCTTGAAGATATTACAAGTATGCAGGTTAGTTCATTTAGAAATCCATTTCGGAAAATTGCCTGGCTATTTACAAGAATAATGGGATAGGAGTCCACAAGCATTGTTTCCCGCATGGCTCTTTATATTTTATATTTCACAGTCAATGACCAAGCCCTTTTTGATTGGGGCAGGTTAATTTCCCATGAAATCTCTTCCTAATTTTCAAGCTACAAAAGGGAAAAGAAATTTTATATGTCATCCTATTTAGTTTTTGCAATAACACATTCTTGTCAATTTCTGCAACTGTCTCTGTCCAAAAAAGTCAACTGCGAATTCCACCCAGTAATGTTCTGGTACCAGGCCTTGTGGAAGAACAAGGCTTCCCACTGTTTTTATGAGGGTTTTAATGGCTTCCTGTCTATTTTCAAAGTTTTGTTGTTAGGAGAAAATGCTCCCTGCATATCTGAACAAGAAACTAGTTTTTTGGACAATAAGGGGACACTCCAACATTTGGATAATTACACTGTCATAAGAATTTTTGGCTCCACTGAACAACCTTCTCTCCTTCCATTTCACATTACAGACATAATTTTTATTGCAGAAGTAACACGTCAATACAGCTACTAGTTCCATCTATTCCAAAGGAAGAAAAAAAAACAATTCATTCCTCTGCCTTGGAAAATAGGGGAGTTCATCTTGAAAAATGTCAACAAAATGGATGACTTCGTAGCACATTTTAGCATCTCCAACCTCAGATATGCTGAGGACATAAGAGGATTTGACCCCTATGATATTTTTAGACAACATTTACAATCACTTGGCCTCGGCGATTGTTTTGTAAATAAACACCTGCCCAAAAACAGAAACAGTGACGGTCCTGCCTCTGCTACCTATGACGTAGAGACAGTGCAAAGCTCCATTAAATTGTACACGGAACAGGGGAAAGGCCCCAGTGACAAGAGTGTTCAATCCGCAAATACCACTCCAAAAAGTACCACATCCCGGAGCATCGCTCCAATGGCCCATCACAGCAACAAAGAAACCCAGATTTCTTCAAACAGAGGAGGAGATAACGAACCTCCTCTATCTAAAATTGATAGTTCTCACAAGCTTCCAATAGAAAAGAAGAGAAAAAAAAATGTGGGTCAGGCAAAAGAGCCGAAAATTCAGAGTCAGAACATGGAAGTTGACACTGATCTAGATGCCATGTTCCCCTTCCTTGATCATCCCCAAGACGACATCCACCATATCCATCCAATGGACATATCCGTTACCCAAAATTTTGACAAAGATGAATCCTTCATGTTCCAGAGCGTTGTTTTTGATAGTTGGAACAAAATATTGATATTTGAGAAAAAAAATGTTAAAAATATCAAAGACAAATCTCGTTCAGAGGTTGACGTTGCCAATATGTGGTCGTCCCAAATCTGTCAACTTCACACCGTGACCGGAGAAGCACTTCATGATTCCATTGGACGCATCAAGACCTATAATGCCAAACTGAAGGACCGAGTCAAGGAATTGGAAGACACTTTCATTCCTATGCCATTGCTTGTCGATCCTTTAGCAATAGCCATGTCTGGCACCCCTACACCCAATGTAAAATCATCCTAAACCCTGCTCACATCTTGTAAAGGATATATGGAGAAAAATATAAAAAAAAGAATGGAACTGGTTACCTAGGCATGGAAAAGATCACAAACCATCACTTGCCTTGGAACCAGGGCACATAGCTTGCTCAAGCTTTTGCAAGCTGAATTAAAAGATGAAGAAAAATTCTTTTTAAAAACGGTCATCCCTTTTGGCAAGATTGTCAACAATATGACAGAAACAAAAAGAAAAGAAGAAGATCTTCCATCCAAAAACCAGATCGACCAATTGAATGCATGTTGGAAACAAAAAGTAAAGAACCTATGTCTCATTGTTCAGTCATGTGAACAAGCCATAGAGAAGAAATATAAATTATTCACAAAGCTGTCAAATATAGAATTAGCAGGAAAAACGAATGACTTCCAAGACCCCGTCTTAATCTCAAACTCCTTGCCCTTAACCAGGCAAGATTTCTATAAACATGTTTCTATGTTGAATACCTTGTCTTTGGAAAAGTTTTACAACATCCTTCAATTTGATCAAGCTCGTGTCCATGACCAGCTAGTCAAATATGCAGTACAAAATGAGGAAATTCATAAGGCTATCTCTATTCTTTCTATCGACTTCCAGTAATTAGAAAACGAAGTTTTCAACATCAAAATATGGAATGAGATCAACGTCGCCTTAATGAGAAGCTACATTGAAGAATGGGTCGAAAGGCAATTGAAATAGGCCGCCAACGAAAGACAACAGGTAGTTCCCGACATTCCAATAGTCATGGAGAACATCCTTGAAACCGCAGTCATCGCCGACATCAATGAAACGGTAGCTGCAAGGAAATAGCCAAAGCGCTCATATGTACCCTCATTGTAAGTTTAGTCATGGCATCTTTCTTTGTTCTCAGCCCGGTTATTCCACTTTCTTAAATACAAATGTATAGACAAACACTTATACCTTTCCATTTATTTTCTTTTGCATCTATTGCACTCTATCTTCTTTCCACAATAATGTTTCTTGTACATATTTCTCTAATGGTCCGCGGGAGCCCCAATCCCAGTCTACATGACAAACACATTGAAATTCTAGTTTATATGTAACAGACTTTAATTTTTTGGTATATTTCAAAATTTGCAGTAGTATGTAACAAACTTTCATTTTTTGACATACTTGAAATAAAAAATGCATTTAAATTTTTATATGTTACAGACTCTATTCTTATCTTTCCGCATTCTGTATAACAAATGCATTTGTTTTTTAATATGTTAGACTTTTATTCTTATCCTTCAGGAGTCTGTATGGCAAATGCATCTACTCTTTTATATGTTACACACTTTTCTTTTTTTATATATTTCAAAATAAATGGCGTTCAACAATGCAAGCGTCATTTACATATACCCCATGTTCACAAATGCATTTAAATTTTTATATTGCTTATCTCCTATTAATTTTATGTCATCATATATTTTTATCTTTCACCAGTCCATATGGAAAATGCATTTAAATTTCCAAATTTAATCTTGCACTATCAACAATTTTTTTTATTTTGTTATATACTTTCAAAAAAATTAGGTTTGCTATATACTTTCAAAAATTAGATGCTTCTTGCCCACGGTCATTTACTTTTGCACCAAACACTTTTGTTATATACTTTCAAAAAAATTAGGTTTGCTATATACTTTCAAAAATTAAAAGTTGCTTGCCTTGCCTACAGTCATTTACTTTTGCACCAAACACTTCGTTTCATTTACAATTGGACCCCATTTTCCACAATTTGCTTTCTAACCTCCTTGCAACAGCTGTGATAAACACAATGACAAACAAGATGGATAAATTCAAAGCGAAGGATCTATTATTTACTGCAGCAGCTGCCATGACTATTATGCGCGAAAGAAGATTGAAGTATAGAATATTAAAAATCAATCTAACTCCAAACCTAGAATATTAGAAATCAGTTGCAGAGGAACGAGTTGAGTATAGACAGATCATGGGTTTTGATTTGTTTGATGGGTGGGGTGGGTATTCAGGAAGGAAATGGATTAGCCACGACACTCCACCCTACAATCCACGTATTAATTTCTCACTTACTGGTATACTCTCCACCATACAATCCAGGTACTAATTTCTCACCTAAAACTCACCTACTGGCATACTCTCCACCATACAGTCCAGGTACTAATTTCGTGAAGGCCAAATGAAAATAATTGATGGGATGAAGGACCGTGTCTTTTGGCTAAATGAAGCAAAGCAAATATTATATTTTCGTCATTCCGGATCTCCCTCAAAACAATTACAATCCAAAAATTGTTCTATCGCTTAACGAATCTACTGACATAACACCAAATAGAAACGGAACCTCCTTTCCCTCATACTCACCCTAGGACCATAGGACAAGACCGGAGAAGCCTGGAAACACCCTAGGACCATAGGACAAGACTGGAGAAGCTTGGAAAGGTCCACAAATCTCTAGTTATAGAGAATCCACGCTTGGAAAAGGGCTACAATGCTCTAGTTATAGAGAATTTGTAATTACTATGCAATACTCATTTTTGAAACATCCAAAAACATCACATTAGAAATCCTACATCCTACTTTCTTTACAAAGTTGGATTGCAAACTGTTATTATCATTAGAATAGATGATAAAAATGGAATGTATAAAGTCAAATAAAAATTAATCAATATACTATTTACATTCATTTTGAGAACATCCAAAAGCATCACGAATCTCTTTCCATTTTTAAAGTCAAATAAAAATTAATCAATATACTATTTACATTCATTCTGACAATATCCAAAAGCATCACGAATCTCTTCAAAGTTAGATTGCAAGCTCTCATTGTTTGTTAAATGAAATGATAAAAATGAAATACATGAAATGAAAAATAATATTATTGGACATTTTTTTTTAATCTTATAATAATATTTAAACATGAATATAACAAAAAGGAAGTAATATTTTGGGGGTGTTGTCTAACTATTTTATTAAATGGTTAACATAAATATGCACGAAATCATGTTGAATGGGGCATTGGGATTATACAAAAATAATCACTCAAATCTGTGGATCTAATAATTGTCTACCGATTTCTAGCAAATATCAGCTAAAAAAATAGTGTTTATTTCTTAGAATGTTTATCCTAAGCCATTTTTTGGTCTCTCAATTCTCCCACTTCTCCATCTAATCTTATTGGTAAATGGTTAAGTTAGTTGTGCAAACAAGTTAAATTTCTCCCACTTTTACTTATCAAAGTTAAACTTCCATTTTTTTTCATATCATTTTATTGGTAAATGATAATGGTTAAGTTAGTTATCAAAACAACTTAAAGTAAGGATAAAGATAAAGATAATAAGATCATACTTTAGTATAGGAGCAATGATAACTAGATAAATGTGCAATTATTTTTTATTATTAAAAATTGAGTTATTATTTTCATAATTTATTTATTTAAATTTAACATAATATATAATATTTAAAAAAATTAAGAAACCAAAGAAGTTAAGGAAATGTTAGTTGATATATTGAATAGTTTTAAAAGATTTCATGTTAACTTTTTTTTATATTGCAAGTTTAAAACGATATAAAATCCATGAATAGGTTAAATGACATATTAGGTTCCATAATCCAAATAGGTAGTCTCATTTACATGTAACAAAATGCATGACATATAGTTAAACAGGCCACATGTAGGACATTAAATTGATAATTCGAGGAGTGTCATTCAGTCATGGAAAGTTAGAAACAACCAACCAATATAAGATTCACATTTTCATGCCATATCAGTGTACTTATTTGAGACTTGATGTGAGGTGTTTAACTTGGTAATTATGGATACACTCAAGTTGATCAAAGACATAATTTTTAGCAAGAAATATGTATGTATAAATATTACTAGCGTTAATAAATTACTCTCTAAATCCTCTTTATGAGATGGCGGACAACATTATTTTCTACTCACAAAAATATTTTGCTAAATTCAAGATTCCCAAAGCGATGGCTAATTTTTAACCCCAAAATCCTTTTAATCTAGGGTTTCAAAACGCTATCTTTTTTTTCATCCAAACATATTTTTTTGAGGATGATACTATGAGAAAGACTAGGTCTATAAGTGTTCAATCTAGTGTAATGGGAATATTCTCTACATTAGACCAAAATCCTATTCTATACCACCACAAGGACAATGTTTTGTATTACTCTCATCATTCTTCTCAAGAATTGGTAGAATTTATTTTTCCTTCTCCTCTCTCTACTTTCCCTCTTTCTTTCTCTTCATCCATCCCTCCAAGTAGATATATTGATATGTTTCCATATTTCCATTGCCACTAACACCTCATCACAGACCAGCATTTCACCCAATGAAAACAAAATGATTTCTTCTAACATCTACGGGGTGTGCTTCATATGCAAGGTGTTGGAATTACTAATATGCACTATGTTCCCAACATCTACTTATGGAACCATGATGGCCTTAAATTATTCAACTAATTTATTTATTTAAAATACCTTAGCTTGCTCAAAATGGATTAATACACCATATGCAAGTAAAATTAATCACAATGCAACATGCCCATAAAATTTATCATGCAATTAACAAAAATTATAAACCATGAATGCAACCATTTAGCAATAAAACATGGTGAAAAATAACATAATAGAAATAAACAAGCTTATCTTTTAATGGTTGAAATAACCAGTTGCGTACAAGGGACATTCATCCCAACCATAGGCGTTTCTTCTCCAATTCTATCAACAACAAGCCACCCCCAAGCTGAGGCTATGAGTCCACAAGGAGGTTTGGCCCTCTTTGTTGTTCACTGTCCACACTCAACAACCCAAAAACCCAGTTTCTTCTCCAACAATAGTTCAAATCCACCATCTTTCTTCCCCTCAACCTGCATAATACAAGGAATGAGATCCTCAATCTCTACCATGTAGTCCCTCATGCCTTTGCACTTCCCTCCATGGATTCAAGAACTATCAACTACTTCAAAGTAGGAATATCATGGTTGGGGACTCCAAGAACTATCAACTACTTCAAACTGCTTATAAAAAACTTCTCAAGGTTCTTGAGCCATTTCCTTAACATAAAAGATCAAATACAAGCATACAAACTTTCTATTGGCACAAAAATCAATTGTCTCATGGTTGTTCTAAAACACAATATGGATGGTGTTTTTTTCCAACACTCAACTCTCCTCTTACTGCCCAAAAACTGTTAGAATATGATGGATGTGCTCATTTTACCATAGACAATATCACTATTGTCACCCAACTATAGGTCGAAGCCACCCTCCAAGAATCTTAACCTTGACAGAGAATCACTCTGAAAGAAAACCCTAGGCTATATAACCAAACAAAGGGTAGCACCCATTTCTCCAAGGATAGCGCACCAAACAAGAGCTGATCAGATAGTCCAACCATAACCAAGAGAGAGTCCAAGCCAAAACCGAAATATGCTAGCTGTAGCAGTTGCAACGACAACTTCTCCTCCAAACTTGTGCACAAAACTGGCTAACTACAATGCGCACAAGTGAGCTCTGCATTTCTGAGAATGCCTACTAGAATGAAGACTGGCCTCCTATATTTATACTAATTCTGGCTAACTATCTGGGTTGACTTCTCATTCTAGGTACCTATTTTCTCAATATATATCATTTCTTTTGGTCGACTTCTTCTCTTGGAGGCTAATAACCTAATACAAATTATCTTCTTGAGTCGACTTGTCTTCTAGGGTTATTATCCAACTCATTAGGGTTTCTTCTTGCTTCCCAGAATATTCTATTCTTGTCAGGTTTACACGTGGAGGTAAATACCTCCCGCAACTACCGTAATATCAACACTCCCTCCTAGATAGGGAGTTATTATAGGTAATGTTCTTGAGCATAAACATACCATTCACCCGGTAGCATCAACATAGTTGTATAGACTATCTCATGACTAGATCATGAGCACCGTCATCACCATCAGTTTCATCAATTTCATCATCTCTCGAAACCATAATCCATCTGAGTAATCAGACATGATGTTGGATAAGTCACTCACACCACAGAGTGACACAAGAGACATTCTTCTAATCTAGACATATGTCCTAGAAGAATAAATGTTCTGAGCCATTTTCCATCTGGGAAATCTATGTCCTTTGATCATCCATCTAGTTGATAATCATTTCCAAAATCGTTGATAGTCTTCAAGGCAATCAAAACAATATCATTCAATAGAACACAAGTGTGTCTATCCATAGTAGTACACAACTACAATCCAATGGTACACTACCACACCAAGTAGCACACAGATACTTGATCTGTGACATATAGTCACAATTAGTGGAACACATACACCATAGTAGCATACATCTATTGTCTAGAGACATACAGTCTCCATAACAATCATCTGATATCAACCTGCACATAAAACATTGTTATGATATAAACTAAATCATCTGGTCCATTCTTCCACTCACATCTGTGAGATCTTGGAAGAGCATCTGCCCTTAGAAGGTAAAACATCAATGATGAGCTATCTGGACTATTATTCTCAAGCAAGGAAGAATAACTATTCTGATTTCTGAGCCTGGACCCCCAACCTGGGCCATTCCTCCGACACTAAACAAAGTGAAACCTGGAGAGAATGAATCTGCCCTAAGGAATTCTTGTCCCTAATTTTTGAACCTGGACCATTCCCCACCCCAGGCCATTCCTCCGACACTAAACAAAGTGAAACCTGAAGGGAATGAATATGCCCTAAGGAATGACTATCCGAACCATTTCCTAAGGAAATGACTGTCTTGCACCAACCTCCAAAACGGATCGTTATTTGAAACTTCTCACAATTGTGAGCTTCGAAAGAATGACTGTCCAGCGAGGCGAGCCAGTCTTCTTGAGTAACCGTCAAGAAGAGAGACTTCCCTAGACCATTCCACATGTTAACCACAATGGGAAATCATTGTCTATGGTACATCAACAATCCATCAAACCATTTTCATTACGAAAATGATCATTCGATCTGGACCATTTTCCGAACTGGAAAATTCATTTCCATTAGAAATCTCAAAACACTTTCTGAACTGGAAGGGAATTTCTCACCCTGGACCATTTTTCAAACTGAAAAATGACTGTCCATAAATCAATAACACATTAGTGCTCCCTCCCAACCTGGGAGTCATCTCTTCCTTTTTTAATAAGGAAGTCTTCTCCACGAGCTCTAGCTTGAGTACGCAAACTCTTTCATCTTGGACAGAAGCTTTACCAAAATGTTTTCTTATCTGCTCATCTGTGGAGATATGTATTGGAGAACCACTTTCTCCTTTTAGACTTCATCATGGAGAATGTAATGCTTGATCTCAAATGTCTTCAGTTTTTCTGGAACACTAGTTTTCTTTGAATGCTTCATGTAGCTTTGATCAATAAAGTATATCATTTTTGGATTCCTCTTTGGTTACTTCTAGCTCACAATATCATGGCAAGGGTCAAACTAGAACATATCCCAGTGGTACTTCTTCGGGTATCATGAGAGTTTGTCATGGATTAGCGATCCATCATCCTGAGTTTCTGAGTAACCATTCTGATACATTATCTCTGTTATAGAAAGTCTTCATCACGCTTTTTCTTTGCATTGGATGTTTTTCACCAAAATGTCTTCTTCCATCTACATACAAGGGTCTCTTTCTAGTATACCTCAAAGCATTGAGGTTTCTCTTCATACGCTCTTTGTTCAATTGATCTGGAGAATAGTCTTTACATTCATATGATGTAGAACTCCAACCCATGGATATTGTAGATGATATAATGATGCATGTAGAGGTATGTCTGGTTTACTGGAACATGTAATCATCGTAGTCTTCTCCCTCCATCTGGGAGAATCTCTAGTTATGGATCTTGCAATGCTTGCATTCATATACATTGTTCTTCATCACAACTTTCGGTTCCTTTTCTTGATTTATTTTAGTGAGTTCATATCAGGCTAGTAATCTTTGTGATTCTCAATTCGATGACTGGTTGTTCTAGCTTCTCTTTCTTTCTTGGAATCTTCATGTTCTTCCTCATGTTTTTTTTTTCTTTTACTCTTGGGTCCATGGAGTTTCTTATAGATTCCATGCCCTAAATATTTCACTTCTTTCTTTCATCATAGGATCACCTATGTGGATGGACAACCAGGGATACTTTAAGGCTTCTCTTCGAAGAAGATTTCTTCTAAGGTCAAATTGAACATGTAATGATTTTCATGGTTGCTACCATGGATATATACTTCATCATATTCAATGGATCATAGGATTATCTCCCTCCTAATCGGCTCCCTCCATATAACAAAGTCCATGCTTCTGTCTACATCCTTATTGCCTTATGCAAGGTTTCATAAGTCTTTCTCCAATTTCTTCTTGATTGTTGATTTCGGCTTATCTTGCAGCTTGTTACTTATGTAATAACTTCCACATGATTTGTTTGATGTACTTCATCCTTTCATGTGTTTTTCTGACTTGTAGTCATAATGATAGCAATCCTTATCTTATTGTTCTTCCTTAGGTATAGTTCGTCTTGGAACATATTATCTTCTAAGAGATAGATATACAAGATACGTACAGAGACTATGCAAACAAGATATGTACAAGAACTATGAAGAATATTGTTACCTTGTCTTTAGAGGAAGAAGTTTGCTTTATCCTGCTTGGTTTTCCTTGAGGGTTTCCTTTATTCGGCAACTGATGCTTCATGTGTCTCCTTCCTTTTCTTTAGCTCGGGACAATGATTATTGTAGTGACCATATTTTTTACAGTTGAAGCATTGTATTTCTGACATATCCTTCTTTTGATTTGGCTTCCTTTCAATCTTCCTTTTGTTCCTGAAATTCTTGGATCTTGTTGTGAAGGCTTGATCATTGTACTTCTTTTGAGGTTTCTCTTTTGCACTGATTCTTGATTCTTCTTGAGCACAAAAATTCCAAATTTCTTCAAATGTAGGATACTCCTTCCTTGTGTTCATGCTTGCGGCAAATGCATCCCATGTCTTGGGAAGACCATTGAGTACTATGTTTACCAATTCCTTCTCTGAAATCATCTCTTCAATAGATTTTAGTTGATCTCTTAACTGAGAGATTTTCACAAAGTATGATGTTATGCTGTCATCATCATTCATCTTCATGTCACAGAGCTCATTCTTTAGACTCATTACTTGTCCAATGTTTCTGATTGAGAAGAGGTTTGTTAGGGCATCATACATCTTTTTCGATGAGTCAAGATGGGAGATGTAGGGTATCAAGTGGTATTTTATAGAGTCCATTATGATACTCATGGCATTGATATCACCGTCTTTGAACTTCTCAATCATTGCAACGTTCTGCGGTTCCTTCTCTTTTCCTTCTTCAAACTCTGGTTCCACGATCTTTCCTTTCACGATATCCAACACTTTATTCTTGGAAAGGATGAGGTCAATCCTTGTCTTCCACGTTCTAAAGTTAGAAGCTCCATCTAACTTGTTTTCTGACTTCATAGAGTAAGTCATGGTTGTTTTGACTTAGTGAACCCTAGATTTGACCAAAAACTCAAACTTGACATCTTGGCTTGCTGAGAGTGCCAGGAGATGCGCTAGGCTAGGGCACACTGGTCTATCCAGAAATTAGGTCAATCCCTTCACTTAAGATTCCTCAATGAGAGGGTTAGGGTTTCTGCAACTACACCTGCTAGTAACCATAGCGATAGTGCTTTGGTGACTTCTCCTGCTAGAAACCCTAGCAACAGTTCTTCAACGAGCTTAATATCCTTATGGTTATGCTCCCTTCCAGTGGTTAGACTGAATGAAGGAGGTGTGGGCCCATAACCTATTAGAATATGATGGATGTGCTCATTTTACCATAGACAATATCACTATTGTCACCCAACCATAGGCCGAAGCCACCCTCCGAGCACCTTAACCTTGACAGAGAATCACTCTGGAAGCAAACCCTAAGCTAGATATCCAAACAAAGGGTAGCGCACCTTTCTCCAAGGATAGCGCACCAAACAAGAGTTGATCAGATAGTCCAAACCATAACCAAGAGAGAGTCCAAGCCAAAACCGAAATCTGCTAGTTGCAACAGCTGCAACGACAACTTCTCCTCCAAACTTGCGCACAAAACTGGCTAATTGCAGTGCACACAATTGAGCTCTGCAGTTCTGAGAATGCCTGCCAGAATGAAGACTGGCCTCCGGTATTTATACTAATTCTAGCTAACTGTCTGGGACGAATTCTCATTCTGGGTACCTGTTTACTCAGTATATATCATTTCTTCTAGCCGACTTCTTCTCTTGGAGGCTAATAACCTAATACAAATTATCCTCTTGAGTCAACTTGTCTTCTAGGGTTATTAGCCAACTCATTAGGGTTTCTTCTTACTTCCTAGAATATTCTATTCTTGTCAGGTTTACACGTGGAGGTAAATACCTCCTGCAACTACCATAATATCAACAAAAACAACATGTAAAAAATGTCTTAGTAACTCAGTCGAATTCATTTTCTTCTCATGCGATATTGACTCTCACATTTCCCAAAAAGTGGTTGTACTCAGGCCATGTTGTCATAAATTTGGTGAGTTGACCTTTCCCACCTAGCACTCTTACCTCACTTTATTATCTCCCTTGATATTTCAAAGGAAGTAAACTTTAATATGAGAATGACTTGGATTAATATACATGGGTAACCCCTTGGACCCTCCCTTTAACCACATTTCTTGTGGAATCATAGCTCCCCACTGTTACCGTCATGCTGGTATGACAACCAACGATTATTATTTTTATTAATCATGGTTATTATTTTTATTAATTATTTCAATGTACAAATCATATAGTTTGACCCTAGACCATATTAATCAATATTAGTTATTTAACCCAAACATATCAACTCACCATCCTAACTCACATTTAAAAAATAAATTCAATTTAGTTTTGTACAACAATAATACATTAAAAAAATTTAATATATAAAGAAACTAAACTATATTTATAAACTTTACCCAAAATAAATTTCAATTATGGAGAGAATATAATGAGTTCAATAGTAAAGTAAGAATTTTCACATTACATTAAAGTCTTGTTGGTTTGGATGTGTGAAAACCCATCAGATAGTGGACATTTCCGATGTCAAATAAGCGACGCCATCACTATAACATGGAAAATATGACATTTATCATAAGCAAAAATAAATAAAAATCAATAAATTTAACTATTTCTCAACATTTAAATCCATATTTTTTTTCAAACATAGATTCAAATGTTAGATTTCGATCCCAAATATGCTAGATTCAAATTCTAGATTTCCATCCCAAATATACTAGTCACATGATAATTACCGAACTCATAAATTTTATGTTTTTTTTAGAATTTTCTTTGTAAAAATATTCGTATAAAACATAGACTTATATGTACTGCGAATATTCTATATTATAATATATAGTTTTTTATAACATTTATATATTGAAATATAATATTCATATAAAATAATGAATATAGTAACTTTCACAAATAATGGTTACATTTTCTAATATTAACATATAATTGTGTAAAAAAATTACAATAATATAAATTTATTATGATTTTTTTTAAGGACACTCGGTATGATCATTCACACAATTATGTCATTTAATCCTTATTAATTCATGGTCATATTAAGATATTTCATTATAATTTGTATTTTGATCAACTAGACGTAAATTGTAATTCAAATAGTGGAACTATACCAATCCTATTTTCATGAAAATTTAAGTATAATTTTATATTAAAAATTGATTTGGTACAATGGTTTTGTAGATAAATATTCAATGAAAAAGTAGTATTAAACACTCTCATGCAACCTTGATGTCAATGTAATATGATGATCTTGCTTATTCATTCTATATCTTACATCCTACTTGCACATGACACTATACTTCACACATTGAACGTGAATTGGTTAGAAACCTTCTGGTATTTTTTAAACTTTTAATTGCCATTAATTTTTTAGAGTATTCAGATTTGAAAAAACATTGATATTACATATATTGTTTGATATAGTAAGATAATATTGATCAGTGCAAATTTAAGAACTATAACAACAATATTTCAATTAATATAGTGTTAGATATATAGGCATGCATTTAAACTTCTTTTAATTATAATTTAATCTATATCATAAGAATTCATTGTAACATTGTATTTATGAATAAATTTTTTATTATCGATCAATATCATAAACTATTTCATTTAATATAATATTTGAATAAAATATAACAATTGATGTATTGATAATGCCTAATTTGATATGAAATTGAAAATTACAACATATAAATTAACACATAGATATGCATCTTATGACAACCCTATGCTTGCTAATCTCACATTTTGTAATAATCGAGATCATTGTAGTTTATAAGAGGATTTGATGACTCTAATTGTAGAACTTTGGTTTTTGTCTCAAAAGTTCATAACTCCCATCTTATGCCTTTCATCGCGAGTCACATGGAGGAGGTAGTCTCACATTTTTTAATCGTCGATATCATTGTAGTTTATATAAGGATTTGATTACTCTAATTGTAGAACTTTGGTTTTTGTCTCAAAAGGTCATAACTCCCATCTTATGCCTTTCATCGTGGGTCACATGGAGGGCTAAGCTTGAGCACACGGGACTTGAGGTATGCTATTTTCATACAAAGCTATTCGAATATAAATTTTTGTTAAATACAATTGTGTGCAACACCTCCTCATGGAGTGACCTCCCATTGGAGTAAATATGTGGAAAGGATGGTCAATAAAAAATCGACATGTATTAGATGGTTGTGACACTTGGCATGTTTTTGAAACAAGATATGCCACTGACATGTCATGTAACACTTTTATTATAGTATTATGTTGCATGGGATGAATATCACTTTTTGAATAATATAATGTAAAATGACTAAAAGGTAAAAAATGTTGTTTTCATTGTTGATTTATTTTAATAAGATAAGATATATTGTAATACCCATGTTTCCCTTAGTATGTAATCAATCATGTTTAATGATTTTCATGCCATGGAATATGAGCATTATAATTGTATTATTGCTTAAGTTAAAATGTTAATAGTTGACTGTGGGGTGAAGATTTAAAAGCACTGGCCATGATACCACTAAGGGAAATTGTGAGGAAACCTGGAGAGAGGTTCGTCATGCTAATATGAACCAATTTTCCCTTTATTGAAATATTTAATTCAGAAGTGTTCAAATTATTTCCCTTAGCCCTGATTTCAAGGAAACATCAATTAATGAGGTAGGTTGGTAGTTGAAAATCCAACCACCCCAATGAATGGAAGTATGGAGGGATGTCAGAGGGGACATGATGTTGTTAGCTAGAGGACAATAAGAAAGATCATCACGGGTCCCCATGATTGACCCACGATTTTCCTTCTAACAAGAGAAACATAAGGAGAGGTAGAGAACCTTCCCAAGTTATGCATGCAAGGGAAGCACACGAGGGTAGAAAACAAGAAAAATGGGAGAGGAAGAAAGGTGTTCGTGTAAGAGAGAAGAAGAGCGCTGATTTTTTGGGTCTGAGGAAAAGACCTGTAGAAAAGCAAATTTTGTGGGCAAGAGTAGCAGTAGAAAATATTGAAGGCAGAGTTGTGCAGGCTAGCCTAAGAATATAAGATCCCAAACTTAGATGACAAGCTGCGAGCTTGATGCCGAGAGGGAATTTGATAAACCTCGAAGAGGCCTGAGCTAGGTGGGTGAGGAAGACTATACCCACAGTGGTGTGAAGGAGAGTGACCTTCATATTTTACTGAGAACCTGAGAGAGAATCCCTGGTGGTATCATGGCTTGTAATGCGGGTGGCATGCTACCGAAGTGACTGAGAAAGAAGAGTCTATGTTTGGGTGGAAAGGTGAACAACCACAGTTAGTTGGCTAGTTAAATTCTTCATAGAACATATAAGTATTTATATGCTCTATGTGTATATTAAAATGAATGGTTGTTGTCTATAAATTATATTAAGTGTGCAAGTTCATTGATGGATTGAGTGCTTGTTCTATTGGAATTCCTTTTTGTTTGAGCGATTGTGTAATTGTATGGTATTGCATATGTTTTGTATATATGGATATAAGAAACTTGTAACTAACTTGGGAAAATAACAACCTTCCACATTTATAGAATGGAAATAGTTGGATATCTAAGGGCACGAATTTGTAAGAAAGCTAAAAGGATGAACATGTATGCTATCCCATGAACATCGTGATATATATAGTTGTAATGGGTTCCTATGAGAAGGAACCAAAAATGTAGGTAATAATTTCGATGATAATTCTTGAAGGGAATGATGTGTTGTGACCATCCTTCAATTCAATAATAAATTAACTATAAAACCTATGTATATAAGGAAAAATAAGGTTGTCAGACTCGAGAAATTTCCCTAGTTCAAAGAAAGAAAGGTCAATAGGATTTAAGGATTTTTTTAGAGGTATAAGAGCCGAGGAAGTTGAGCCCATGAGCTAGTAAGGTGATTTAGCACAAGGATGAAAGACTACTATGTCCAAAAGATTAAACTAAAAATTTTGAAATTCCCTATTTGAATCAGTGCACCTCAACAATCGTTGGATATTGAAGGTGGAGATAACCCCCACCGTTGATATTTATCATGAGGATCTCAACGGATCTCTATATATCAATTATTTTACCTACATGGTTACGTTACAAAGTCCCGATATGTCGATATCTAGGGAACAATTGTCCATCTCCTAGTTCCATTCCTTGTTACATAAGTATAAGGAGAGAAATCATGACGTCAATATGATGCTTTGTGCCAACGTGTCATGTGATTACTTGTGTCGACCATTGTTTGGCCAAAGACTCTAGTGGGACCTCCCTTGTGTGAGAATCCTTTTTATGGTCACACATAAATATTAAATGTTGGATATTAATGTTAAGAGATCTATACCATTGGATCCCTTAGGAAGCTTAGGAGGGATTTTTCATTCCCAAGGTATCGAAGTACCAGATCCTCAGAAGAATATTGTAGAAGGTTTGAGTCAGTGGGTCAAGGTTCCATGGAAGGATCCCACTTCCATTCCCTTAGAAAATCTCTGGGGCAAGGAAATATTTTCACATGCGAGGTGACGTTACCATGGCATAGGGTTACAACATGGAAACCAATATGCAAGGGGTGACATGTTTCACCTTATGATTAGTAAATGAGTTAGGGATGGGGCCCAGGTGGGCTAGTACCTTTGATTAGGCACCCTTGTAACCTCAACCATTGTATCCAAGTGTAGAGAAATCTCCATCATTGAATTTCCTTAATTAAGCTTAGGAATCATAACCCTAATATTAACTTAGTTAATCATCTTGTAATCAACATACGACAGACCTTGGGGAGTTTTAGTTTACATGCGATCGATAAAGAGCCAAGTTATTGACGTAGGTGGTCACATGGTGGCGACATGTGTCCTCCTTATATTCTAGACAATGGAAAAATATCCACCATAGATCTCTATTAAGAAAATTCAATCGAACCTCGGTCCACCAGGGTCACGAAGATGACACTTGTCATCGTCTAAGCCATAAAGGGATTAAACGCTAGCCCATGAAGGGACGATAATATTGGACGGGCACCTTTAAATGTTATTCGTCATATCTATGGGCGAGAGGTATTGATTGTAGACATCGTAGACAAGGACTAGGAGTTGTAATCACAAGACTAGATTCACTAATCATCTTCTAATCCTCAAAGGTTTCTCATAGTTATACTTCATCGAGAAAGTCTTGAGATCTCAACATTCGATATTATTTCATCCATCCAATGCAATTAGGACAGGTGTTGATGTCTAGTTGCATGAACCCTTTCTCCCAGTGATGATGTGTACACCACGTCAGTTCCACATGGGGGTCTTTGTGTCAAGTGTGGTTTGTGGTATGTGTCAAGTGGTTTTAAATTTTTTATAAATATCTCCATGGGGGATAAATGAGTGCCATGTGTCACAAGGTGACAATGGCCACATGTTGTGCAAGGTTAAGATAGGTGGTCGGTTGTGGATAGAGAATTGTGTCCTAGGTGCTATGTCATCTCAAATCGAGCATTTTGGGGCTATGAAAAACATAGAAGAGTTGATGTCCTAAGATGACATCAGATGAATTCACAAAACCAATGTTCAACGAATAGGTTTCAGCTTCCCTTTGAGTGAGTTCCGAGTACTTTGATGAACATATGAAAAAATATTCAGAAATATCAGTCAGATTTACATATTCAACACTTTGATGAACAACAAAAGGAAAGATTTCTAGATTAGATCTAACTGAGAAAAAGGAGGTCTAAAATTCTCTAATGTTCCTCGAGGTCACCAACTTTTATGGATTTGAATATATCAGGGTGACTTCCGGTATGTCTTCTGGTAGAGGCCAAATTGTCCTTCCATGGAGTCTCCAGGTGAAATATTAACAACCTAGTTCCTGAGGTATGTTCACCATCAAGTCTCAAATCTAATGTCGTATCCCTAGGAAATATTTCTTCAACTTACATCCCCAACAATGAGGTTGTTTCATAAGTTATCCATCGAGATGTTCTAGGATATTATTGGTGTTAAATTATGAGCTTGATTTCTTATGCCAATTAATTCTTTTATTTTCTTCAACACTTTGATTCTAGCTTAATACACTTCAACAATACCAAATCATAACTGAATATCAATAACTATGTGAATAAGTAAGCATGCACATCAACAACACATATACCACGAGGAAACCCTGTACAGGGAGAAAAACCCCAGCAAACGATATTCCTTTATTGCATTAATAATGTAAGATCACTTACAAATATCCACCATGAATGTTCTGCCCTTAAAGAGCTTGCCAATATGACTCTGACCTAGCAAAGACCTAAGAGACATTGTTGAAGTACACCTCTGATATGATGCCTCTATTGTTGATATACAACACTGATATGTTGATGATATAGGCCTCTGATATGCAGCCTCTATTCCTGATATACAACACTGATATGCTTCTTTGGTATGTTGCCTCTTTATCACTGATATGCACCTCTATTGCTTCACCCTTAACCTTCATAAAAATTTTGTTGAAGAGAGGGGTCGACCTCTGCTTATAAAGGCTGAAGAGGAGAAGAGGAGAGGCTCGAAATAGTAACTCTTTTGCATGCTTTAATCATAACTCAGCTTCATACTTTAGTTCGAACTTAGAACTAGACTTGAGACTGGTATACTTTAGTTCAAAAATAGAACTAGACGTGAGACTTCAGTTACAACTCAGCATTACACTTTAGTTCAAAAATAGAACTAGACTTGAGACTGGTATACTTTAGTTAGAAAATAGAACTAGACTTGAAACTTCAGTTACAACTCAACATTACACTTTAGTTTGAAAATAGAACTAGACTTGAGACTTCTGTTACAACTTAGCATTACACTTTAGTTCAAAAATAGAACTAAACTTGAGACTTCAGTTACAACTCAGCATTACACTTTAGTTCGAAAATAGAAACAGACCTGAGACTTCAGTTACAACTCAACTCTTGACAAGGAAATTTGCAATTCTCTTCATGGTGGATAATGTTACACGTGCCAACGCAGTATATCAATACATTTATATCATTTGCAATATTAGGAATATCATTTGTCTCTAGCTCATAGGAATTTTATATTCAACCTAAGTTTTGCTAGGTGCCTTGACTTTTTCTCATGGCTCACAAGGCTTGACTAGGCTCGCAGAGGTTGTGTGTTCCCCCTGACTTTTTCACTAGTCTATCTATGCTCACAGAGGTTGTACATTCCCCCTGACTTTTTCACTAGACTGTCTATGCTCACAGAGGTTGTACGTTCCCCCTAAATTTTTCATTAGACTCACATAGCATTGCGTTTGTCCTGACTTTTGGTTTGACTCACAGAGGTTGTACGTCCCCCTTGACTTTTTCATTAGACTCACATATCATTGCGTTCGTCTTGAATTTTTGTTTGACTCACAGAGGTTGTACGTTCCCCCTTGATTTTGTCAATACATCACAAGACTAGTTGTTTCTCCAAATATCCCTGGCTAGCCTCAAGGTGGCCCATATGGCCTCTCATTGGAGAATGAATATCTATGCTGCCAAATTTAACACTCCCTCTCAATGAGGGAGTCATTCTCAGCCACACCAATCTTGCCTCTCAGCTGCACAAATTGTCTCAAGGTTAGAGACTTGGTCAGGCTATCAACTACCTGCTCACTTATGGCTATGTACTGTAACTTTACAGTTTTTCTCTGGACCAAGTCTCGAATGTAGTGGTATGTCATGTCAATATGTTTTGAACTATCTTGAAATATTAGGTTATCTGTTAGTTTTATGCAACTTTTATTATCACAGTGAACCACCATCATCTCAAGCTTCTCTCCAAACAACCCAAAAACCAATTTTTTGATCCATACTGCTTCCTTGCTAGCATCACTTGTTGGAATGTACGCAGCCTCTGTTGTACTCTATGAAATGGATCCTTGCTTATGCCTTGACCAAGAGATCATATTGGATCCTAAACTGAATAAATATTCAGAAGTACTCCTCTGATCCACTGGGCTTCCTGCCCAATCAGCATCTGCATACCCATGCAGAAATAAACCACCAGTGGATGTATATCTCATACCATAAGTAATGGTCCCTATGAGATATCTCAAGATGTGATTTTCTTCCGCCCAGTGTCTTTGTCTCAGTTCAGTCATGAATTGACTCATTACAATCACTGCATTATATATATCTGGCCTAGTGTGGATCATGTACATCAATTATCCAATCAACTTCCTATACATGGTGGGATCCACCAAATCTGAACCTGTATCAGAATCATGAGATTCCTCTGGCTGGTAATCATTAGAGTAGACATAGATTTGCAATCCATCATAACAAACCTCTTTAGTACATCCACTATGTATTTTCCTTGTGCCAGAAATATCTCACCCTATCTTTTCCATACTTCCAATCCTAGGAAGTAATGCATCAAGCCTAAGTATTTCATCTCGAATTCTGAGGTTAGCTCCCTCTTACACCAATATATTATCCCTTCATCTCTTGTTATAAATATATCATCCAAATACATGATTATTATAACAGGTTGGTTACCTCTTACCTTGAAGTACAGATTCACATCAGCATCACTTTTCTAAAATCCCAGGATTTTAACAAATCCATCAATCATGTCATACCAAACTCTGGGAGCCTTCTTAAGACCATACAAGGCCTTCCTTAGCTTGCATACATGAGTTCCTTTGTTATTCAGTACAAAACCATATGGTTATTCCACAAATACCTCATGTTCAATATTTCCATTCAAGAATGTTTTTTTTACATCCATCTGATGTAGCTTCCAACCAAGAATGGGAGATAAAGTAATAATAGTTCGAATGGAGGTATACTTGGCTACAAGGGAAAATGTTTCTTCGTAGTCGATTCCTTCTTTCTGAGTGAAGCCTCTGGCTACAAATCTTGCTTTGAATTTTTCCACACTTCCATTAGATGCATGTTCTATCTTATAGATCCATTTGGAATAAACCACTGATTTGTCTTTTCGCCTCGGCACAATGTCCCAAACATTTTTCTTTATAATAGACTTGTATTCCTCAATCATGGAATCCTTCCATACTTGTAACTTATCTGCTTCTTCAAATGAAGAAGGTTCAACATCATTAATGTTTCTCATCAGTACAACGTAGCCTCCAAACCCATGAGTCCTCTTCCTTTCCCTGAAAGTTCCTTTGGGAGAAGCTATCCTTTCTGCTTCCTGCACTATTTCTTTAAGCCACCCTGGATTCCTTTTGGATGGAGGTTCTTCAAGATTTATTTATAACACTTCAGCAGGTTCTAGGGGCTCATTACTTGGCCCTTCACAAGGTTCCTCCCTCTGATCATCTGAATCTTCATTTTCAGAAGAGGGTGAAGCTAGCTGAACTACTTTTGATTCTTGTTGAAGCTCTCTGGATTATTAAATGCGGATTCATCATGGAAAGTCACATCTCTTCTTACATCTATTTTCCTCTGACCTAGTACATAAATCTTGTAAGCCTTGGAGTTCTCACTGTACCCCACAAAAACCCCTTTCTTGCCTGAGGGTTCCATCTTTGTCATGTTTTCCTTAGGAACATGAATATACACAGGACACCCAAATATCCTTAGATGCCCTACTTCAGGTTTGATCGCTGAGAATACCTCTTCATGAGTCTTTTCCTTCAAGATAGCACGTGGACACCTATTCTAAATATACACGACAGTCAAGGTAGCTTCTTCCCATAAATAATTTGGCAGATCCTGGTCAAACATCATTGCTTTCGCTTCCACACAAATAGTCATGTTTTTCCTCTCAGCAACACCATTTTGCTGAGGTTTATATGGCACGGTCAACTATCTCTTGATTCCTGCTGACTTGTAGAAATCTTCAATTTGAAGAGATTCAAACTCTCCTCCATTTTTTGTTCTAAGGATTCTGATGTGTTTCCCTGTCTGCTTTTCAATAAAGGATTTATACTCTTTGAATTTATCAAATTTGTCACTTTTAGCTTTAAGAAAATACATCCAACATTTTCTTGAGTAATCATCAATAAAATGACATAATATAAGAAACCACTGAGTGAGGAAGATGGCATGGGACCACATACATCAAAATGAACCAGGTCTAAGATGTCATGAGATCTGTTGTCACTAATAGGAAATGCTTTCTTTATATTTTTACTTAGCATGCATCCCTTACAAATTTCATTTTTACTAAGAGAAATAGAGGGCATGCCACATACCATGTTATGTATATCTGGAAGAGATTTGTAATGAATATGTCCAGGTCTTATGTGCCATAACTCGCTTGAGCTAGTCGCATCATGATTCGATGCCTGAACTGACTGTCCTGACACAATGTACAGTCCTCCACTGCGAGTTCCAATGGGTTATGTTGTACTTAAGTGGCTACCTTTAGCCCATAGTAGTGCCTTCCTGTCCTTGAACATCACCCAATATCCCTTGTCCTCAAGGTTTGTAGCTGATAGTAGATTCTTCTTGATCCCTGCAACATATAATACTTCATCAACATGAAGTCTAGCCCCAGATTCCAATCTGAAGGAGATAGAGCCTACTCCCTCTATATTTTAACATTTGTCATCCCCAAGCTCAACATGCTCTGCAAAAGATTTTGTCTCGAAATCTGAAAGGATCTCCTTGTACCCTGTCATGTGCTTTGATGCACCAATGTCTACAAACCAAGTTTTCTGTCCCTTGAAAACTGAAATGGATAAGGAAGAAACCAAGTAATATTCTTTTCTATTTTCTTTCTCATTAGAAGGGCTTTTCTGATTTCTTTTGGATTCATCATCCTCAACAATTGATGCATGGTGTTTCCCTTTCCTTGTATATTTCTTTCTAAACCAACAATATTTAGCAAAATAACCCAACTTATTACAACAAAATCATTTAATATTAAATGTATAAATATTCTTTCCTTTGAATGTACCTTTGGTGTTTGGCTTCCTCTGAGAGCATTTTTGGAAAGTTCCTTTCTTCTTTCCCTTGAATCTTGATGCTAAAGCTGAGTGCTCTTATTTCAATGCCTTGCTCCTGGTAGATGTGAGACTCTCCTCCTATAGGCAATCATGCCATAACCTCTCAAATGTGGGCTGACTCTCTCTCCCACTTACACTAAATCATCATCGTCCACTATAACCCCTGTGACCAAAAGATGATCTCTGATCTGGGCTATCCTGGAACAAAAATATGCCACTGATTCACCTTTCTCCAACTTCAAATACTTAAGCTTGTGCTTAAGTGTCCTCTTCTGACTTGGAGATTGTTTCTCATACAGATTCACCAAGGTATCCATACAGTACTTGGCAGTCATTAACGAAGTCATTGCAGGCATTACATTGTCTTTGACTGAGTCAAAGATGATTCACTTGGCCTTTTCTTGACTCTTCCTAAATGTCACTCTTCCTGCATTATTCATGAATTCCTCCACCACTATGGTCACATACTGCTCAAGATCATGCTCCTACAAAATATTTGTTATCCGGAGCTTTCACACATTGAATTTGGCAGCTCCTTCGAGCCTATCCTCGGTCCTAACTGAAATGGAGGATGCCATGGACTTCACACTGGAAAATTTATCAAGATAGCTTGGATCTGTGTGTACCTGCTACTGCACTTCAACACGTTTAACACACCCTAAGCTATGATACCATGTTAAATTATGAGCTTGATTTCTTATGCAGATTAATTCTTTTGTTTTCTTCAACACTTTGATTCCAGCTTAATACACTTCAAAAATACCAAATCATAAATGAATAGCAATAACTATGTAGATAAGTAAGCATGTACATCAACAACACATATACCCTAGGGAAACCATGTATAGGGAGAAAAACCCCAGCAAACGATATTCCTTTATTGAATTAATAATGTAAGATCACTTACAAATATCCACCATGAATGTTCTGCCCTGAAAGAGCTTGCCAAGATGACTTTGACCTAAAAAACACCTAAGATACCTTGCTGAAATACACCTCTAATATGATGCCTCTATTGTTGATATACAACACTGATATGCTATTGATATACGCCTCTGATATGCAGCCTCTATTGCTGATATATAGAAATGATATGCGTCTTTGGTATGTTGCCTCTTTATCACTGATATGCACCTCTATTGCCTCACCCTTAACCTGCATAAAAATTGTGTTGAAGAGAGGGGTCGACCTCTTATTATAAAGGATGAAGAGGAGAAGAGGAGAGGCTCAAAATAGTAACTTGTTTGCATTCTTTAATCATAACTCAGCTTTGTACTTTAGTTTGACCTGAGAACTAGAGTTGAGACTGGTATACTTTAGTTCGAAAATAGAACTAGACTTGAGACTTTAGTTACAACTCAACATTACACTTTAGTTCGAAAATAGAACTAGACTTGAGACTGGTATACTTTAGTTAGAAAATAGAACTAGACTTGAGACTTCAGTTTCAAATCAACATTACACTTTAGTTCGAAAATAGAACTAGACT
>SNQJ01S0034013.1:161914-178337 GCA_010110895.2 Picea sitchensis | reverse complement strand
AAGATCTTGATCGTGGATCATGGTCTTCACGACTTCCATTATTGTTTTGTTCTTCCTTTCAGCTACACCATTTTGTTGAGGATTATAGGGAGTAGTGAGTTCCGTCTTGATCCCAACATCTTTGTAGAAGTTCACGAATTCTTTTGAGGTGCATTCTCCTCCATTATCTAACCTGAGTATCTTGATATTTCTTTCAGAAAGATTCTCTCTCAAGGCTTTGAATTCCTTGAATTTGCTGAACACTTCATCTTTAGATTTCAAAAAATACACCTAGGTCTTACGAGAATAATCATCAGTAAATGATACATAGTATACATACCCACTAATGGAGGATGATGGCATTGGGCCACACACCTCTGAATGAATGAGTTCTAGGACTCCTTTTTCTTTGTTGTCTCTCTTCAGAAAAGGGTTCTTGATGTTCTTCCCTTGTGCACATCCATTGCATATGCCTTCATGGTCAACCTTGAGTTCTGGTAAACCTGTGATTGCTTTGCATATGTATGGTAGCACCTTGTAGTTAATGTGAGCTAATATTCTATGCCAAAGTTCACATGGATTCTCAATGGTGTGGGTCATGGCAACTTCTAAGTGACCCTTTAGCTTATACAAAACATTCTCTTCTTTTCCAATGATGATTGCTTCTTTTATGGTTTCTCCTATAGCCCACATAAGAACTTCTCCATCTATAAAGGAAACTCTGAAGCCTTTATTTTCTAAATCTGAAATGGAGAGTAGGTTCTTTGTCAAACCTAGTACATAGAGTACGTCCTTCATCTTCTTAGAATTTCTTGATTTAAGCTTGTAGTTTGATTCTCCCACTCCCTTGATGGGATATTGGTAATCATCTCCAAGTGCCACTTTCTGAGAAAAATTCTTTTCTGAAATACAAGAGAGAATGTCTCTTTGACTTGTCATGTGCTTTGATGCACCACTATCAATGAGCCAAGTGTCCTCTCTAGGTGTTATCGATCCTGAGAGGGTCGAGATTAAGACATAGTCTTTGATCTACTCTCTTACCATCTTTGCAGGTGGCTCTTCATCTTCAACTGCATGGACATGGTGCCTCTTATGTTTCCTCTTATATTCTTCTCGTCTTGCTAGACAAAACTTCGCAATGTGTCCTATCTTGTCACAATGGTAGCATTGTACAGATGAGTAATCTCTTTCCTTTTGTTGTCCTTTCTTCTGAAATCTCCTTGGATGAGATTCTTTATTATTGAATTTGTTTGGGGGTTGAGACTCTTTATAAGTCTCTTTCTGGAAGTAGGACTTCTTTCTTCCTCCTTTAGTGTGAGTAGTTAGGGCTTGATCATCATCTCTTGCTAGTAACATTTCACGATTAGCTACTCTTGTCTATTCTTGAATGCATTCTTCCCATAGACCATCAAACTTTAGTTTCTCCATTCTGGCACAAATCATTTGGATGAATGCATCCCAAGTTCTTGTGAGGCCATTTAGGGCCATCATTATAAGTTCGTATTCGTCTATAGTATCTTCGATTTCTTCTAGTTGTTCTTTGAATTGGGATATTCTAGAGAAGTATTCTTGGATTGCTTCTCCCTTTTGCATTCTTGTATTCTTGAGCTGAGTTGTAAGATTAATCTTTCGTTTTATATTCTTTCCTTCATACAGTCTATTTAGGGCATCAAACATTTCTTTCATAGTCTTCTTTGATGACACATAGGGAATCAGGTAATCTTTGATTGAATCTGCAATGATTCTTTTGGCTCTGATTGTGTCCTTTTGGTTCTTTGCTTTTCCTGCAACATCGTTAGGCTTCGACACTTATTCTTTGACGAATATTGCTAATTCATTCTCTTCAATATTGAGGCCAATCCTATACTTCCAGGCATGGAATTTTTCCACACCTTCTAGCTTGTCAACAAGCTTAACGCTTGTAGACATCTTTTACCTGAAGCTGGTAAAGTGTCCAAAAAATGAAAGTGTTCAAAATCAAATTCTTAACTTACCAGGAGGTGCGCTTGGCTGAGGTGAGTAGCCTGGTGTGATTGGATCTTAGAAAATCCAACTTTTACCCCTCCAAACTTGATCTGCGGATTTATGGACTCGTTCTTCTGGTTTTTTGGTACCTTTGGTACTCTGGTACTCTGGTTTTCTGGTACTTATGGTACTTTGTGAAACTAGGGTTTCACTTTTCGAGAGATATAGCCACTGAAAAGTTGCAATGAAGGTTCCAAAATGATCCTTGAGGGAGGGCACACTTTTCTAGATGGTTTTAGGGCTGAAATACCTCACCAAAAAAAAACCCTAATTTTCATGTACGACAACAATGACATTTTTCACTTTTCTCTTGTGAAAGATGCTCTCTTCAGATTGGATCTGATACCATGTTAATGTTTAAGCCATTATTATAGTTCTTTGCATTTCAATAGATAACAATATCTTAAGATAGAATCACTGAGAAATACACAATCACAAGAGACACATCATTTATCCCGGGAAACCTTCATGGGGAAGAAAACCCAACAAAACTTCCTTATTATAGATAGCCAATATAATGCCAAGAGAGAACTCAAACAAATACAAAAAGTCCTCTCCCAAATATGTGTCTCTCTCTCTCTCTTCTCCAACTGCAACTCCGAAACTTGTCTCTCAATGAATAAGTGAGTGTATCTAAGTGAGGTGCTAGCCTCCTTATTTATACAAATCAAGCACGTGTGAAAGTGTATTTTCACTGGCAGGGTTGACTTCTTCTTCTGGGTGGTTATAACCACCTTTATTATATTCTGGGGCCTCTTTGATATATTTTGGGGCCGACTTCTTCTTTAGCCTATTACAATTACATTATGACCAATCCGCAAAAGGGGATTCGGTATTTTATAATAACCAACATGATCAATCCACAATGGGGATTGATCCAATGAATAGTATATAAAATAATAATCATAATACAGTTTGCAGTTACAGTATTTCAACACAAGACTGCTCCCATGACATACCCACTTGCATCTGTGTCCACTTCGAAGGGATTCTTCAAGTTTAGTAGTGCGAGCACTTGTGCTTGACTGATATTTCTTTTCAACTCATCGAAATCATTTTGTTGATTCCTTCCCCACTGAAAAATCTTACTATTTGTTGTTATGGCGTTGAGTGGTTTAACTACTGTTGAAAATGAAGCTACAAACTTCTGCGAGTACTGTGCTGCTGCAACAAAGCTCCCAAATTCTGTGCAATTTGTAGGAAATGTCTGTTTCATGATGGCTTCCATATTGGTGGGATATA
This sequence comes from Picea sitchensis, assembly GCA_010110895.2. Lineage (NCBI taxonomy): Eukaryota > Viridiplantae > Streptophyta > Pinopsida > Pinales > Pinaceae > Picea > Picea sitchensis. The sequence continues at coordinate 175,091 of SNQJ01S0034013.1, read as the reverse complement.
TCTTGAGCTCGCCTCCATCGATCACATACCCTAAGTACACCAAATACTGCTCAGAAAAATTGCATTTCTTGAGATTGGCCAGGAGCTGGTGCTTCTTCAGGGTCTCTAACACCTGCGTAAGATGTGATATGTGCTCTTCCCAGGTAGCACTATAAACCCGTATATCATCCAAATAAACAATAACAAATGAATGTAGATAAGGGCATAAAGCATCATTCATTAGTCTCATAAATGTAGTTGGTGCTTTGCATAAACCTAATGGCATAACCAACCACTCATACAAATTGTTCGTTGTCTTGAAGGAAATATTCTATGTATCTTCTTCTTTGAATTGTACCTAGTGATATACTGATTTCAAATCCATCTTAGTGAAGTACTTAGCATGTTGCAGCTAGTCCAACAAATCATTGATCTTGGGCAAAGGGTGTCCATTCTTCAGTGTAATCTTGTTCAATGCCTTGTAATCGATACACATTCTCCAAGTCCCATCCTTCTTGGGAAAAATTACGATGGGTGACCCACAAGGTGAAGTACTTAGTCGAATCACACCCTGCTTCAACAACTATTACAACTGCTTCTTTACTTCATTTGCTTCCAAAACGAATTCTCTATACAACCCAATATTCGACAAGGGGGAGTCAACAATAATTGGATTTCATGCTCCACTTACCTCTTAGGTGGTAACCCTTTAGGATACTGGAATACTCCTTTGTATGCCTTTAGCAATTCCTCCAAATGATGTTTCTGATATTTAGTACAACCCTACATGGATGTCTTTACTTTTAACGAATCTTCAGCAGAGTGATTTTCTCTTAGAAAAAGTAAAACATATTTCTTGCTAGAACTAATCAATTTAGTAGCTTGATTGGCACTTACTAGTGAAAGTTTTGATTTGCCTTTGTGTGCATTCATGATGAATGATTTCCCTTCCTTGATGAGGTGGTACTAATTGGTTCTCCACATGAAGATAACATCCCTCAGATACATGTAGGGGCTTCCAAACATTACCCCACATACATCCAATGGTACTACTGTAATGTCCCCAATCCATAACCCTTTGTAATTGTACATATATATGCTGGTGAGTTGATTGGTACCAAGTGTAAATGTAATGAACATTTAGGTTAGTGAGCCAAGGACACCTAGTTTTTGGTGTTGTGTGCATCAACATAGTGCACATAGTAGTGTTAACAAAGATAGGGTGTGCACAGTCTATGTGTTATGCACACCTGGGTAAGTGCACACATTGCACTATGTTGCACGCACTTGGGTTAGTGCGCGAGAATGAATGGATATATATGGAGGCCAGAGAGCCTGTGTGATTATGAGGTTAGTGAGCATGGACGCAGATAGTTCAGTGCACCTATCCATGTAAATATAATCATGAATATTAATATAATATTGCATCGTTGCATGCTAAATTACTCGGATGGAAAGGAGATGGGGGGCCTACTCCATCGAAAAAGGAAAAAGGGGGTGAGTTGTAAATCTTGGGGAATATTTTATAATATTTTTGGGAAAAGAATAATGTCAGATATATATATATTATTTTATCTTAAGTTCTTGAGGGTAGGGAACGAGTCACCAAGTTGGTTAAAGCTACTTTTGAGGGTTACAAATGTCAAGTGGAAGGCATGCAATATATATTTCCGTCCTTAGTGTATTTTGGGTATTATTATTGCATTATTAGGATTATGATTCACGTGGAAAGCTCTCGTGGGCAGAAGGGGGTTAGACTGTATGGAAAATATGATTATTACCTTATCTACATAAAGAAGCTTGTCTGGAGTTTTGGTGTTGTAATCAGAGATATTGTCAAAGAGTTGGGTAGATAGACCGTGAGCAGTCTCTTTAGGTGATGTACTAGTTGTTTTGGAGTGGTTTTCAGACCCGTGAGCATACTCTCCATGTGAGAGTATTGTTGAGAGTGGTTCCTTGGTGCATTGGGAATTAGTCACAGGGCTCAGAGATTTCATGTTCGGTCTATTGTTGGTAACCTTGGAAAGGGATGTGGGGCAGTTGAAAGACTGCTGAGCAAAGAAGGGGCACATTTCCTTGGGTGTGACAGGTGCGCAGGGAATGATGGACTTTGGACTAGTTGCAACAGTGGGCACCTAGGACTGAGTAATTTTGTTGTGTTTCAGACTAAAGTGTGTTGCTAGAATCCTTTACCATGGTGGAGTAGAGCCCCAGTTCAGGGGTGACCTGTTGTTGAAATATTATGAGAAACAAAGTCTATGGATGGGAGGAATGTTTGAGTCAAGGACGCAGTTGGTGAATTTCAATTAAGATAAGTTTTCCTTATGTATTTGTCTTGGTTACTGCATGCATTTTTGTCTATGTTTGACATGGGTTAAATTCTTGTATGCGTTGCATATAAGTGTTTGTTGTTATTTTGTTAATTACTGCACTCTCATGTAAGTATAATGCTTATAGCATGTATTTGTAGTTGTGCATGGATATGACTAACGTGGTTAGTCTTGCTTGTTAAGTTAACCTTGTAATTTTGGTTATGAGTATTGCAAGAAAATGATTTAGTGGTCAAGTGCGTAGGAGGGCCGCTTGTGTACACTAACAGATTGGGATTTGTGTGTGCAGTCAGAGAATGAGATTCTGCGCACAGTGAAACCTGAGTTGGCGCACAATGCCTAGATGGTTGTGTGCGCGGTTGCACTGTGTGATCTGAATGTTAATGCACACAATTGGTGCACACAGTTTTGAGTTATTTTCGATACTTAAGTTTGTATTAAAATAGAATGTTGCTTCTGCTATTATAAGTTGTGTGGTGTGACTCAAGTTTGGGTTGAGCGCATTACTACAAGAGACACTGTGTGGATTGCGTTTAAAGTAGATTATGCACAGTGTACTTCTAGAGTAACATTGGTCAATGGTATGCTGGGAGTGTTACATTATTGTATCAAAGCATGTGTAAGGTGGTAACAAGACTCAGTGGAAGACTGAGTACGTTACAAAGTAGTATCAGATCTTTGTCAAAGTGTTTTATGGTGTAGCATGGCCCAACCTGGGTGGAAGTAGTATCGTGACTTTGTCAAAGGTTTTATGAAAGTAGCATATTCAACCCTCGGTGTGGTTGGGGATGTTACAACTACATCAAATTCTACCTCATCTATAAAATCAACACTTACAAAAATTTAATCTTGGTAATTCACTTCGAGTTACCTTGATATCTACATCATTGTTTACCCAACCCAGTGGATAGGGAATAGGGTGATTGTGAACCTTCAATCCAAGTTTGTTGACTAGATTCATTGCTATGAGATTAGCCTGTGGACTAGAGTCAAACATAAAATATATCTTGGTCTTCTTGACTTGAATCTTGATGTGGAAGAGCTTAGTCATGTCCTTCTCTTCTTGGTGATGAAGGCTACTCAGATTCACCTCCTTCTACACAAATGTGTAGACAACACTTTCATCCACATCAGACCTACTTTCAACCTGATTACTTGAATATGTTCCTAGAAGGTTCTTTTTCTTTCAGTCCTTCTTGCAGTTCTTTGAGTTTAGATTTGTATGTATTTTTCAACACTTTTCCTTGATGTGGCCATCAATGTTAAAATCACTACTACATATGGTGTTGAATTCCAACGAGGTGTTCCGACGTTACGAACAAAATCTACCTTACCATCAGACATTATTCACTGATTCTCAAAATTTCATTATATTTTTTTTCTTGGTCCCCTGACGTTCGTTTGACCTACGACATAGTTCAGTATTCGTCGGACATCCAAATCATACTCGACGGTTTTCAATACCATTGATTCTGCAATGCTGACATCACCATCATGACCCATCATTTCCCCATGGCTTTCCACTGTGGCACCTACGTGTCACTGGCATGTCAACAAATCTTTGTCTCATGGGTGAGTTTGGCACCTAATTGGGTCTTAATTATTCTAGCTAGGGGTCTAAAAATGTCCATCATGGGATTATTATGCTTGCATTGTCTCAATCGAGATGTCAATTATGCCTGCTATGGGGGATAAAGATATCCAACCCAGGTTTATTATGCTTGCTCTGTATCGAGACGTCAATTAAATGTGAATGGACAAGAGATATGATTGAAAAGTACAAGGATTAATGGATGAACATAGTACATATTATAATTTTGCATGATGTGGGCAGGTTGGACAGTACCTGACCCATATCAATTATGCCGCCATATAGGTTATGAGAAAATTTCAAGTGTTAATGTGACTAATGAATTCATATGATGGCCAGTATTGACCGATATTGCCATGTCCCATAGTTACCCCTTTGTAAAGGAACAATAGTCCATGGAATTATAAGTATCCCATTGAGTGGTTAAATCTGTATAATTTGAGTGCCCAAGGGTTTCTCAAAATGTTGAATCTATTTATGCATTCAAAAATGCAAGTTAAACAACATAAAATTGTGATTTTTCCTAGATTTATATCACCTGATTCAAGTGGAAAATTCTAATTAAACGTAGAATGTTTAGACTACGCCGCCATGCAGGAAACTTGGGAAGGATTCAGGTGGCCGACTTAGAGGTCATAGTACTACACTTGTATGCAGATGGTGCTACCATTCAAGAAGAAGCAAGCCACATTAACATTGATAGTCCAGGAGGCCCCACGACATAGAAAGGGGTGTCTCCAACAGTAGTGGGAGGATCAAAGAAAATAGAGCACATATTGAGGGGACAAATCAGTGATGCCAATGATTTCAAAGGATGTGTTAGTAGAAGGAGATGAGAGACAAAGTAGTTCGCCAAAAGGAATATGTTTGGGTTTTCATGCCAAATGGGAATTGAAGGTGTTTCACTGAAGTATAGGATACCACGACAGTTTCTTAGAAACAAGACCATAACAATTGGTAAACATATACCTTGTTTGTGTCAATCCTTTCCATCCCCACCATAATATTCTACCTCAAGATCATCCCCAATACTTTCCTTTCTCTCTTCCTGCCTAGTGGTGCACACTCCATATCCATACCGTATTTCGTATCTTCCATTTTATCCTTTTGTGCACTACGAATTTTGGAACCCATTCGCACTGTAAGATGCTTCATTACCACCCCACAATGTGAAGTGGTGACTGGATAAAACACCCTTCTGGTTATCGATTGCAGTAGACATATGGCTACAACAAGGTGTAGTGTGCCTCAAGTACTAATAATTTCCTCAAAGTTGTAACAACTAGATCGAGGACATGTGAATACATGTAAAGTTAGTTATGATCCACTTATGTAAGCGACCTATGGGTCACAACGGTCCCCATGGGGAATATAATATATAAGGTTGTAAGTAGAGAGATAACAAAGGAGAGGCTTGTTAGAGATTCCCCAGGAGGAATATTCAGAGAGGAGAAAGATGTAGAATCTATATCACAGTTTGCCCAATTTTGTAATGGAGATTGTATCTATGATGTCTGTCATGTAAACATCCTTCTATATTTATGAAGAATTAATGGAATATCAGTAATGTTTTTTATTCATACTTGTCTTATATGTGATGCTTGTTGTGATATTTAGTGATTATCTGCAATATTTAAGTGATCTTTAGTTCATATTTTTAATAATGTCTGAATCTACCTACAAGAAATTATATTTCAAGTTTTTTTTGCGAAACAAAAATCATTGCATTGATATTTCCAGTGGAAATGAAATACACATTGACGAGATCCCTTCTACTTTTAACGTTAGCAACCATTGTCTTTATACACTGTCTCTATTAGATAAACTATAACTTATCCTTATGAATTTTACTCTTACAATCATCCTTATACACGTCAGTCTTTAAATAAAGAGTTCCACTTCATATTGATCCCAGGACAAAACCATGATACAATCTCTCTCTAACTTTACATAAACAAAAATTGAAACAATACCAAAAATTATTCATTAAAAAAGATGTAAGAGTATCAAATCTATAGTAGTATGGTCCTTAATCTCATGAACGAGAAAAAAAACTTTTCCAAAATGAATGCTTCATTTGATAACTAATCAATTTTGCGGTTGAATTCTCAGTAGATACGAGCAAATGCAACCACTTCAAAACCCATTTTCTTTTCCATAATCGTATTGAAAATAGGCCCCATCTCCAAGTTAGAAATGTTACTTTTACCATTTTCTAAGTGCATTGGAATTTTGGAGTCACCAAACACCTGTATCCTCTTAATTTTCCTTTCCACTGCAACCTCAATTAGGATTTAGAGGGCATAGAGTTATGCTCTATTGTTTGTTCCCAAACCTACCAAATGTTGTATTATACCTTATATTTGAGTTGTGAAAGTTGTTGGGGATGTGGTTTATCATTGTAGATCTGTTCATGTTGTTTATTTTGCAATTGCAAGTTTAAAAAGGGTGGTTGTGCAAAAGAGACAAAGTTTTCCTTGTAATTTGCAAGGTCTAAACTGTACTAAGTGACAAATGAAAATGCATGCCCAAGCTTCCGTGTAGCTCCAAAATTTGTTTTATAAGTTTTAAGATGGAGATACATAAATGATAAATTTACCTATGCATCTAAAGTTCATTTGAATAATAAGAGAGGTTTCTTTCATGCACCTAGAATTGGGATTTAATGTAAATTTGAATGCAAAACTGCCTCAACCTCAAATGCACGTCCTAGTCTCAATTTTGACCCAAATTTAGTGGTTCAACTTGCATATGTTGTAGTTTGTGGTTTTACACCCATCTGTAACATTATATTGGAAATTAAAAAAAGAAACCTAATTGATGTGCATAAAGGCCAAAATTTGTTGTTCCAGGTGGATATCGGTGGCCACTGACCTATTCTGCTGGCTCAAAAAACAGTTTTCCACCTTGGCAGTTTTTCGACAGTTTTTTCGAGTTCCAAACTTTCGAGGCTATTTTGAGGCCCTAAACAATGTTTTTTGGGGATTTGGGGCCCAGTTGATTGTCGAAAGAAATGACCTGGGCTAGTCGAAATTTTTTCTTCTCAGTTAGACCTTTCCAACAGGTTATTGTGCACTTAAAACGGAGATATATGCAAAAGTTATGACCTCGGGAAGTTGATGTACTAACTTACCCAAATGGGGCCCACATGACTTTGGTGCTTCATCTCCTAGGGTTAGGTTTTTGGATGTCTAGGGTTTTTGACATTCCTGTTTATTGTAAAAGGCCTTCAAAGCCTCATTGTAACCATCTTCTTGTGAATGAGCGCAATCGTCACATCTCTTCTCAGAGATAGGCCGCCACCATTCCAACGAACTTGTTTCCTCTGCATTTTACAGTTTCAACTTATTTCCTTATTGAATAGAAAACCAATTTTACTGTATCTCTGTTAGTTTGTGTTAAACATCTTTTTATAATTTGTATTCATTTCGTTCTGCTCATAAAATCTAGATCATTTGTCTTCTAAAATCAAAGGGCCAAATTCTTAATGTTGGCTATACGAAACTGCAAGGTCTAAACTGTACATTGCATGCCCAAAGTTGGATATGGCCCCATAATTTAGAATTTAAGTTGTAAATTTATGATTACAATATATATAATAACTTATTTGCAGAATTAGTAGTGCATTTACACTCCCAAAAGGATGATTTCTATGCACAAAGATTCATGGCATTTTGATGAATCAAAGGATGGTGGGTTAGGAGAGAAACCAAGGTTAGTTTTGCATTAAGAGTCATAAAAGACTTATGTGCAAAAATAGGCTTTAGATGCTTAGTAAACCCATCAAAATGCACAATTTATTTGTAAAAGTAACCCAATGATGTATTATACCTTAGATTTGAGTTGTGCAAGTTGCTAGGGATGTAGTTTATCATAGTAGACCTATTCAAGTTGTTTATTTTACAATTTCAATTTTAAAAAGGGTGGTTGTGCAAAAGAGACAAAGTTTGTCTTGTAATTTGCAATGTAAGTTTGTATTGTAGTTTGTCTTGTGGTTGTGCAAGGTATAAATTGTATTATGTGACTAAATGAAAATGCACGCCCAAGCTTCCCTGTAGCTCCAAAATTTGTTTTATAATTTTTGAGATGGAGTTACATAAATGGTAAATTTACTTATGCATATAAATTTCAATTGAAGAACATGAGATGTTGCTTTCATGCACCTAGAATTGGGGTTTCATGTAAATTTGAGTGCAAAAATTGCTCAGCCTCAAATGCATGCCCTAGTCTCAATTTTGAGCCAAATTTTGTGGTTCAACTTGCATAAGCTGTAGTTTGTGATTTTACACATGTCTATTAATTTGTATTGGCATTTACAAACATAAACCTATTTGGTGTGCGTAAAGGCTAAGAATTGCATTGTAAAACCAAAGGGCCAAATGGTTAAAGTTGGCTATATTAAGTTGCATGCTCAAAGTGGGATATGGCTCCATAATTTATGATTTAAGTTGTAAATTGATGATTACAATATATATATATATATATATATATATATATATATATAATAATAATAATAATAACTTGCTTGCACAATTAGTAGTGCATTTACATTCCAAAAAGGATGATTTATATGTACAAAGATTCATGGAATTTTGAGGAATCATAGAATGGTGGGTTAGGAGAGAAACCAATGTAATTTTTGCATTAAGAGTCATAACATATTCTTCTGTGCAAAAATAGGCAAGAGTTGCCTACTAAAACCATCAAAATGCACAAAATGTTTGTAAAAAGTAACCCAATGTTGTATTATACCTTAGATTTGAGTTGTGCAAGCTGTTGGGGATGTGGTTTATCATAGTATACTTGTTCATGTTGTTTAGTTTGCAATTTCAAGCTTAAAAATGGTGGCTATGCAAAAGATGCATAGTTTTCCTTGTAATTTGCAAGGCATAAACTGTACTATGTGACTAAATAAAAATTTACGCCCAAGCTTCCTTGTAGCTTCAAAATTTGTTTTATAAGTTTTAAGATGGAGTTACATAAATGGTAAATTTACCTGTGCATATAAAGTTCAATTGAAGAAAAAGAGAGGTTGTTTTCATGCACCTAGAATTGAGATATCATGTAAATTTGAATGCAAAATTGCCTTAGCCTGATGCAACGCCCCTACTCCCCCGTAGGGCTACATGACCTCCCGATCAAGGATATCCGATTCTTAAGTCAAATGACCCTCTGAAACCTTAATGATCTCCTTATGTATCTAAACATAGGCCCTTTCGGCTCTCTGGTGTAGGTCTGATAGTACCCGTAACCTTCCCTCTCGTTCTCCTACAAAATCTCAGAGTACTGGGCGTTAGCTCATTTTATGATAATCCCCCTCTTGATGTGACCTTGGGTGATGACCTCTCGTGACCACACAATTGAGGACACGCTCAAAGGAGGTTTGAATCAAACTAATTTTCAACCCACAATTCTCTTCAAGCCTCCACGTGTCCTCTTGCCAAAACCACGGTCTGGATTGCGGGCCTCCCTCAACATTTTTAAGTCCACACAACTCCTGTCCCTATAATGATATAGAACCGTCAATATCCCGATATTGATGGTACTGTTTGAACTGATGGTTCAGATCGACCCTTTCCCAATCTACGGACCAGATCTGCCCCTCCTAAATCAACGGATGTGATCTCCTTCGTGATTCCGGACTTCGAACTTTTCAAGTCTCAAACTTTCCTTTCTTCCGTATGTCAATCTCCTAGAATTGATGATCTGCGGACACTTATCCTTCTTAATCAACGACCATGACTTTACTTTGGGTGTTTGACCTTTCAACTTAGATCAACGGTCTCATGACCCTTTTCTCGATCAATGGTCGAGATCTCCTTTGGGTCTTCAAACTTCTGAGATCTCAAATCTCAAACTTCACCCTTTTTCTCATTGGCTTTTATCCGAAGGCTATAATCCACTGATGTGTGTCCACTTGATCTGACGACCGAGGATTACTTCAGGTCATTACCTAGTGTGCATGGATCTATGCCACGTCTCTTCTGAATCCAATGACTCAGATTCACTTCGGGTCTTCGGGATTCAGCAGTCTCATTTCTTAATTGAAACCCCACTACAATTTACTTGAAGCTCGCGATTTGTTGACAAGTGTCCCCTTCCAGATTGATGGTTCTCGTCTCTTTGGATATTCGGGCTTCGAGTGTTTCAAATCTCAACTGAAAACCCTCAAATAGGTTTCTCAAAGCTGTTGATCTGCTGACACATATCCCCTGGTAATCAACGATCAAGATCCTACTTTGGGTATTTCACCTCCTCTTCGTCCACAAACTTCTAGAGCTGTGGATCTCTCGCCACCTATCTTCCTCGACGATGAAAAGTCCCAAACTACTTCGGGACTTTAGAACTTTGATAATTTCTCTCTCCTATGTGTGTGAAGCGCTAAGGATCTTACACTCTGCTTTGATCAGATGACTATTGATCCTTTGCACTGTGATCCAACGACCACTATCTCTCCTCCTCCTGAGATTCTAATTTCTTCCAACTTAGAAGATTTATCAGTCTTCAAAGGTTTCAAACTTTGCTCCTCCTACGAGTCCAACTTTTGGATCTCGTCAACACTTATCGAAAGTGATATCCCTTATGATCTTGATCCTTAAAGGATTTCGACTTCCCACACACTCCTTGCGTTTGGGGGTTTCGATAACTCAGTTTGAAGGATTTCTTGAAAATAAATTCTTCTCGCCCTCCCGACATTCCTCTGTTCTGGTTCTTTGACGCTTGGTCTCTTCTTGACACTGTGCACTCCTTGCACCTGGTCTAAGTTTCCTTTGTTCTCTCTTAACTCCTTTGATTCAATCTGAGACTCAATCGACGCACTCCTTGCGTTCGAGATGCACACCTTGTATACTAGTTTCAGAAGAGAAAAAATTGAAACTTATCCAGTTTTGTCACGAACTCATATGTTCAACTTCTCAAACAATCATACATGAACGAAATAAAATAAATGGCATACACATAATGCAACATTCATTCAATCACACATTAAAATGAACATAGCCCAAGATTTGGGACAATTCTGTCTATTCTATTCATTCATGAAACAAATTACACTATATTGCAGTTCTTCCCTGCGTCTTTCTTCTACTATATTCTTCTCTACTGATCGCTATCTCATTATCATACTCCTTTTACAATGAAACAAAAAACTATCTAAGGACTGGCTCCACGAGCTCTCTCAACCTATCTACAACCTATCCTATCAAACTCTTAGTCGTCACCTACTTTGTCCTATTACAATAACTAACAGTTATTGCCAGATAAGAATCAACACTATATATCTATAACCCCTTACAGTCATATATGACTTTACAAACACAACATATTTAAAAATGTTGTTTCCAAAATATCTCAACAACTCAATTTACTTCTGAATTTAATGTTGATTTGAAACTCTGTCATGCTGAGATGTCATATCTTTGACTCCACACTTGCATCTTTGACTTTGAAGGCGATGCTCCTGCATCATACTCCTCTGGTTAAAATATTCATGGACTCATGTCCATGAGCTCCTGCACTGTCTTTCCCTACTTCATAATATTATGTTCTGTGACCCAACTTGCATCTTCCATTGGATGATCCTTCCACTTCACTAAGTATTCAAGATATGTCTTCCTCCTGGTCTTCTTTCCATCTCTCTGTTCAATGATTTTCTCCATCTGAGTTTTTTCTTCTATGGGCAATTGTTCTTCCCACTAAACTTATTTCTAATCATCTAATTCTCCTTCCTCATCTCTTTTGTAAGGATACAGGTCTGCAACATTGAATATCGGTGATATCCCAACATTGTCTGGCAACTCAATTTCATAAGCATTGGCTGCGAATTTTCTGAGAATCTTGCATGGTCCTATATTCTTCATCTTAAACTTGTTATACGTTCCCCTTGGAAACCTCTCTTTTCTCAAGTGAGAGAAAACTTCATCTCCCACTTTGAATTGAACTTCTCTCCTCTTTTGATCAACTCTACTCTTATATTTATGGCTGTTGTCATGTAGTTTTTCTCTGACTCTGTCATGGAGTTTCTGCATTTCTGTTGCAAAATCCTCTGCTCCAGCACTTCTGAGCTCATCTTGATTCAGGTCTCTGAACTCTATAATCCCTCTTGGTTGTATACCATACACAATTTCAAATGGACTTTTCCCTCCTGTTCACTGAATTGTTGAATGCAAATTTTGCTTGTGCTAGAATCTAATCCCATTGGTGACCTTGCTTAGTGACTAAACTTATTAACAATTTTCTCAGACTCCTGTTTACTACTTCAGTCTATCCATCTATCTAAGGGTGATATTGATATGAAAATGAAAGTATTTGTCTTGTTGTTCAAAGTATTCATTTCCATTGAAAATAAATGTGCAAAGTGTTTTTAATCACTGTTTATAAAATCTTTGTGTGAGGGAGTATTGTTTTAGTTTACTGTTTAACAATCTTAAATCTGTCTAACACATCAAAATAACTTCACCATAAACACACAACACATGATGAGGCAGTTCACCCCTCCTGGGCTACATCTACTGGGTCCAAGGCTCCCAATGGGCATGTCCTTGATCTATTCATGCTCAAAATGGTATTACAATGAGAAAAAGGCCTAAACATGCCAAACTAGTTGTGAAAATGAATTCAGAGTACAGAAATAAGCTTAAAATGACTCTGTTTTCACCTAAAATAGTGAAGGGTGATCCAATGCAGCTCCTTTTCCCTCAAGGCCTTGATGGCTCCTCAAACTTCTCTGACATAAAAATGGCTGAACGACACCTTTTTTGTCTCTGCAACCTATTCTAGTCGCTCCAAAATGCTGAGAATACCTAAAATCGACCAAAATTTCATCCAAAATGGTTTCTTGTAGAAGAAGTTATGCCCAAAATAGTTTTGTCCCCTTTTCCCCCAAAAAACTCCACCAAATCTGGAGTAGCAGGAGTTAGCACTTCTAAAAATGGCAATTGGCGCCAAAAAAGGTGGACTCCGCCCAAAAATCGTCGGAACTATTAGCATTGAAGTTTATTGTTAGTGGTAGTGGTCACATAGACCAACTAAACCATCGCCATTCGAGTCGTTTGAGCCAACGGTCAGCCAAAACTGTGGCATATTCACTAACCACTGGGACATGTGTTCTTCCACTAATCGCCTTCCCAAAATTGTTGGAGGACTATGGGCCATGGTTCTGGGCTCGTGGTCTCGTGTATAGGGGGCTGGTCCCCTTTTTTACTGCCAATCCAACCTTGTATCAAATTTTTAAACAATATTTGTCATATCAATGGTAAGAACCACCACTAGCTCGGGC
>SNQJ01S0034013.1:129765-161904 GCA_010110895.2 Picea sitchensis | reverse complement strand
CAGTCTAGTGTCTTGCTTCCAGCTTGATAACTGTGATGTAAAGCAAGACAAGTACTGTGCTTCTAGCCTTACAGCTGTGACGTAAATCCAGTCCAGTATTATGATGATGAGCCAACCTCGTGCTGTGATGATGATGTATTAGTTTTATACTAATCCATATTGATCCAGATGATGATTGCATTCCTTTTAGAATGACAATGTTGCCGATGAAAAAAACTTTTGATGATTTATAGATACGTCAGTCAGTGTTCCAAGATGATATTGATGATTTTTTCCCCCTGATGTTGTTGATGATGCAGTCCTCTCTCTTGCCTGATGTTATTGAAGAACACCCTTCTTGTTAAGGGGGAGTGTTGAAATAATGTAACTGCAAAGCATATTCTGATTATTACTTGATATATTATTCATTGGATCAATCCCCATTGTGGATTGATCATGTCAGCTATTGTAAAAGACCAAATCCCCTTTTGTGGATTGGTCATATTGTAAATGTAATAGTCTAAAGAAGAAGTCGGCCCCAGAATATAATAAAGGTGGTTATAACCACCCAGAAGAAGAAGTCAGCCCTGCCAGTGAAAAGACACTTTCACACATGCCAGATTTGTATAAATAAGGAGGCTAGCACCTCACTTAGATACACTCACTTGTTCATTGAGTGTTGGCACAGGGGCAGACCTAGGGTTTATCTCCAAGAGCGCACCAACAAGCCCTATCTATTGGCCCTTTCGGCAGCACCTACAAAGCAGATGCAGTCTCACCCAAAGTAGCTATGAGGGGGTTGCAGGACAGAAATGTCTACAACCAGGGGAATATCAAGTGGTTCTTATTACAACAACAACATAACATGCATCTATCATTCAACTAGATAGATCTATCCTTCACAGCTATAGATTTGATCTAATACAATAATGCAGATAACAATATAACAACATCAGAGATCGAAGCATCAATCACACACACAACAACAGATGTATGTGGTTCACCCTCTCTCTAGGGCTACGTCCACATAACTATGCTTATGATATTTTAAGATAAAGCTTACAGTTCTGATCTGCGCTCTTGGCTAGTAGATCCTCTCTCTCTGTCTCTCTTTCTCTCTCCCTTCATGTGCACCCAGCTGCAAGACTTGATCTTCGCACCCAGCGAAATATCTTACAATACCAAAAGGCTCTCTCTCTCAGCACTTCTCTCACCCATAATACAATATTCTCCCAATAACAATGATAAATAACAAGACTCAACTACCATACCCCCCCCCCAACCTAGGTCCTCTCAACCTCTATTTATACATTACAATCCCTCATCGAGAGCCTCAGATCGAAACCTAGGTGTCAAAACCCTAATTACCAAAACCTTAGGTCAACTTGAACCATTCTTTCTGGGCTTCGCCAGCCTGTCTTTCCTTCTTTATCTCGCGATGCTCCAAGGCATATAATGCTGTCTTTTTCCACTTCCTGAGTCATCCTCGTTCCATCTTCCTTGTTTATCTGTCATTCTCAATCTCCTCATCCAACGGCTTGTTTTTCCACACTTCGCTCCATATTTTCTGCTCTTTTGCTCACTTTGACCCAGTGATAGTCAATGTGTCTCCCGTGAAGCTCGCTTTTTACCTTTTCTTCCTCGTTCTTCGCTTCCTTCCATAACCAAGGGCCAACAAGCCCCCAACACTCACCTGTGACTCGTCCTAAGGCACTTGAGATCTGATCCTCTTATTTTACTTCAAATTTTGACTATGCAGTGCAGCCCTTGACTTCTTCTTTATGCCTCCTTTCCATCCTTGTATGGACTGTCTTTTCTATGTCTGGTACCCAGTTTCAACTGCACCTAGTACCTGGACCCTTGTCTTCTTGATTCTACTGAGAGTTGCAAGGTGACTGGTTTTCATAGTACAACTTCAGCTGACTCCCATTCACCTAGCCTTCCTTCCATTCTCCTTTCAATGTCTTTAGTTGCACAGCTCCTCCTTCTTTAACATAGGAAATCTCATATGATTTGAGCCAATGCGTTCTGAAATTCCCAGGGTGTTTGATAAACTTACTGTCATATACCATTACAAAATCACCTTGCCTAAATATCTTCTTCTTTATGTGTCTGTCATGATAGGCCTTTTCTCGTTCCTTCTAAATTTGTTAATGGAAGTCTGCAATGAATCGGTCTTCTTCTAGTTTGAACAACTGTGATAACCTCTCATGAATAGTGCTAGTATCATCCATGTCGGTAAATGCAACAATTCTTAATCCTAGTACCAAGTACTCCATTGGGACAACAGCTTCAAGACCATAAACCAACTTGAAAGGGGTCTGCATTGTTAATTTCTTGCAAGTGGTTCTATAATCCCAGAGTATTGTTGGTACTCTTAAATCCCAGTCATCCCTGTTCACACTGCAAATCTTTGTCAATGTTGTCTCCAAGATCTTGTTGAATGCTTCAAGCATTTCGTTTTCTTATGGATGATAAGGTGTACTCTTATAATGGTGGACTACAAATTCTTCAGTCAGGGCTTCAACTGTCTTATTGATGAAGTGTGTACCTTGATCACTCATAAGGACCTTAGGGCATCCAAACCTGGTTATTATGTCATCAAATATAAAATGCGCAGTTGTAGTTGCACTACAGTCCTTGACTGCTCTTGCTTTAACCCATCTAGTCAGGTATTCTGTCGCAGTGATAATATACCTTGCTCCTGTGTGCTTTCCTGGTGGGTTTATAGGTCCCACGAAGTCAATGGCCCATTTTTAAAATGCTTGTAGGGTCATCTGCGGTGCTAATGGTATCTCATCTCTTCGGGATGGTTTTCCAACTCACTGGCATACATCGCATGCTCTGGCATATTCTTTAGCGTCTCTGTGTAACGTAGGCCACCAAAGGCCAGCTTGCATAACCTTCTGCGCAGTTGCTTTTCTTGCATAATGTCTTCCTGCAATGCCTTCATGAAATTCTTCGAGGATCATAGGGTGTTCTTCCTCCATCACACATCTTCTTAGGATCTCATCAAGTCCCATTTTATATAGTTGACCAGCTATAAGTGAAAAATCTGCAGCGCACACCACTAGTTGTTTCTTCTGCGAAATTGTGTACTCGGCTGGAGCCATTCCTGTTGACATGAACTGGACTATGTCTATGAAGTGGTCATCAATATTTATAATGGCGAGCAACTATGCATTCGGTAGTGTGTCCTCCATACTGGTAGGTTCTTCACCATGCTCCAACCTCGACAAGTGGTCTGGGCCCTTATTCATTCTTCTTGGCTTAACTATGATCTCAAAATCATATTCTTGAAACAAGAGAATCCATCTGCATATTCTTCCCCCCAACACTGGCTTGTTGACTAGGTATTTTAGTGTGGAGTGATCAATAAACATTTGAAATTGTCCTCCCAACAAGTAGTGACGACATTTCTGCAATGCATACACCATGGCTAGTCCCTCTCTCTCTGTAGTAGTGTAATTGATTTCAGCTGTGGAGAGCTTTCTGCTAGAAAATGCTAATGGATAATCAATGTCCCCTTCTCTAGGTTGTGCCAGTACTGCTCCTAATTCAATAGAATATGCATCAACATGCACATGAAATGCCTTGCTCCATTTGGGAAAGACTAGAATAGGTGCAGTGACCATCTTTTGTTTTAGTGTGTCAAAGCTCTACTGGAATTCATCTGTCCAACCAAACGGACAGTCTTTCTTTAATAACCTCTCCATTGGTGCGGTAATCTGAGCATATCCTTTGATAAATTTCCTGTAATAGCCAGTATGTCCAAGCGTAGTGCACAGTTGTTTGACTAATGTAGGTGGTGGTAAATCAACTATAATTGTGATTTTGGATGGATCCACCAAGAATCCTTGCTTTCATACAATATGACCTAATAATACTCCAAATGGTGAAAAGAAGATGCACTTCTTCAAATTCAAAGAAATTTGACACTGCCTTCATTTATCCAACATTAGCCTTAGACATTCAATATGATTTTTCAACAAACTAAAAACAGTCCAGTCATCAAAGTATGCTTCTAAAAACTTATGCAAAAATTCTTACCCTGGAAAAGATGGTTGGGGCATTATTCAGTCCAAATGGAATTACCGTATATTGGTAGGATCCCCACTCTATGGAAAATGTAGTCTTATGACAGTCCTCCTTGGCGATGCGGATCTGATGGTATCCTGAAAACCCATCTGTAAAAGAATACACTTCTTGGCCTCCCACATTATCCAACACTTTGTCTGTGAAAGGTGTAGGGAAAGGATCATGTAGACACGCATCATTCAACTTTCTGAGATCTATGCAAATCTTGATCTCACCTGTCTTCTTATCTTGCACGACCATGGGGATAATCCATTCCGACTCTTCGATAGGTTCAATAATCCCTACTTCCAGCATTTTGTCGAGCTCAATCTTCACTTTTTCCTTATATTTTGGGTTCAATCTGTAGGGCCTTTGCTTGACTGGCTTTGCATTTGGTTTCAAAGGTATTCTCATTTCTCCCATAGGTCCTTTGATTCCCTTCATATCAGTGAACTTGGTCGGAAACAAGTCCTGATACTCATGCAATAATTCTGTGATTTTTTCAATGGTAGAAGCATCCCAGTAATCTCTGACATTGGCATGATTTGGTGTTTCCTCTATCCTGATATTGATTTTCTTTATCTTTATCAGTTTTCCAATGAATGGAAGTTAAACTCCTGGTCCTTCCACATCTCTCTGACCTTCTGTTTCTATGATATTCACCTTCCTTGGGTCATCGTCTTCGTTGGCATTAATGTTGTAGCAGGTCTGCAATTTCTGGAGGGGCACAGTCCATTCATCCTCTTCTTGCTCCAAAGGGAGGCCAAATGCCTCCTCAATTACTTTTTGTCTCACCATATATAGTGTTTGTTCTACATAAGGAAATTCACTATCAAACAAAAAAGTGGTTATAAAATTCCGGTTCATACCTTCCCATTCTGAAGTGACAAGGCGCAGCTCTGCTTGAAGGTACTAGTTAATAGGGGTGGTATCCAGCGTATTGACGAATCTGTGTACCCATTGTTCTCTAGGAATGTCACTCCAGGCCTCTTCGCAGCTTCGTACATGGTCCTTTGGGAAACTTCGACCTGTGTACCGTGCTTCGCAGCTTCCTTCTTGTGATGAAAGCCACGTTGTCATCAAAGTTCAGCATTATGTCCAGTCTGTAATATTGTTTTTATGTGTCCTCCACCATCTCATTGGTGTGTCCTTCATGGCCTCATCCATTACCAACAACCTCTATTATGTTGGTACACTTGTCACAAATTCTGAAAAGAAGTTTTCTAAGGGGTTCATCCCATCAAATGTGGGTAGATTACTCACTATTGTGCCAATCCAACGAACTTCTCTGGTTAGCCTAGCACATATTCTTGTAGATACTTCATACATCTGGTTCTACCAATTCTCCAGTGCTTCTTCTAAGTTGGATGAACATGTGTTATCACTTCACCAACTCAAATTCCTGTCAGTTGTAGGGTTGATATAATCATGTTGTCTGGTTGTTAACTTGTAGATGTTTTCCAGTTCAAATGTGTGGTCTTCTTCTCTGATAGGTTATGTGTATCGTGGACCTTCATCTGGATCTAAAGGTGCAACGACCCTAAGGCCAGCTTTCTCAAATGTCATGTGTCTTTTCTTTAAATCAACAACAGTGTAATTGTCAAAGGCCCAATAAATTTCAAACAATGCAGGGTTAGGGTAGATATCATCAACAATTTCAATTGCCTCAAAATCTGCAAAGGTTCTTACCCCATCGATGTTCACTAGGACATGCTCTAATCGTACAAATGGGATGACAACTTGTTGATTAGCCATGTGAAGCCTGATAGGGGAATATATCAGATTGGGTTTTCCCATCAGTGCCCAAGTCTACTTCGTCATGACATTGACTTCTGACCCTAAGTCGAGGACCACATAGTCTATCTCATACTCTCCTATCTGAGCATTCAAGTGTAGTTCTTTATTTGTCCTTCTCCTTTTTCCAATTTGGTGCACTGCTCTATTCAGTAAGCGGTTTATTTTTCCTAGTTCACACTTCTTGATTAAATCTTGTAATTCTTGGGCAGCACCTTTATCTTGAATCAACTTAACACATGTGTGCAAGAATTCCATGAGTTTGCTTACCTCTTTCCCTTCTATTGGTGATGCAGACGGATCAAACGCCTGAGGCATGCCATTTTCTTTGATTTCTGGTTGTCTCTTTGATGAAGATCCTTGATCTCCTTTGAACTCCTTTCTTTCCTCCTCGAATATCTGTCTTTATTTCTTAGCATCAAACATTGGGGTATTTTATGTAGCTTTCCTTACTCCGTGGTCATTTTCAGTCTTTCCTTGGGTTGGTCTGTCTTCTCTTGTAGCAGCGCCTCCTCGAGTGATAACAACGAATCTAGGTTCTGCTCCACGAGGTTCAACATATATCAGTTGTACTTGTGGGTTCTGCTAGGGTCCTCATCTTTTCTAAAGTTTAGCCAGCAGCACAGGGAATTCTTCTATGACATGCTCGAAGGAATTACAGTAACTACAGGTTGTGCAGGGATTCTGACAATCCCTTTCTAAATTTCCTAGATGCGCGCAGTTGTAACAAATTATTTTTCCTCGGCCTTAGCTCATACCTCCTCCTCGTCCTCATCCTCTATAGCCACTACGAGGAGTGAAATTTCCTCTCCCCAGAGAGTTGTACTGCAGAGTGTTTCCTTCTTGTTGTACTTCGCCTTGAATCTTGTATATGTCTCTCGACCTTTCATGCATGAGATCATAAGCTCTACAATCCCGATCATCATGCCCCACTGATATACAGAATGTACAATACAAGTTTGTGGGTGTCTAGACATACTTCTGCATGTAGTAGCACTCACCTAGGTGATGCCTATTTCTGCATACATCGCACTAGGGTAGGTTAACTTGATTTAAGGGGCTCGGTGCCCCTGATGCCAAGTACTCATGAAATAAGGGACAATGTTCCTTATCATGGCCTTCATATATGCATCTTACACACCAGATATATTCCCTTTTGTCTTTTCCCTTATCTTTCTTCATATCCTCGACCTGTAAATACCAACTAGTTAGCTAGCTCATGATCTGGCTAATGCCTAAGCTAGATTCTCCCATCGGTGTTGATTCTAGCTTCATGGCGATCTCCAAAGCTTCTTCCCGAGATGCAATCTTCTACTGCATCAAAGGGATTCTTATGTGTGGTAACAGTGCAACAATGAACCACTCTTTGTTCTGTTCGTTGGGGATCTGGAAAGTTAATTGGCCTGTCAGGGTCTTGAAACTCTGGTTGAAATCCCAAACAGGTTCTGCTACCTTTTGTTTAATCTCTTTTAGTTCTGTAATACATTGTGACTCTGACTTAGGTTTCTTAAAATCTATGATCAACGCATTCTTGATCTCATTCAGGGGCTTAGGCTGTGCCAGTCCTTGGACAAGTTTCATGTACCATCTCAGTGTGCGGTCCCTTGGCATAGTGTTGAACTAGGTTCTCTCGATGGCTTCATCGGTGATACTTTTAATATTCCATACAACCTCACATGGAAACCAATGTTGATCTGGATCTTCAGATCCGTCTCCTCTAAAGATAGGGAGTCTCATTTCATCTGCCATAAAGCTGACTAGGGTTCTTGTCTGAGTAGATGTTGGGCTACTAGTAACAGTACTCTGAAGACTCTAGTGGTTCTGACTATTCCGACTACTAGGTATTTTTGAGACAACAGGAGGATTAACATTACTTACTTCAGTAGTTTGCACAGTTCCTAAGGTTTCTAGCTTGCTTTGGTGTACTTCTTCAAATTCCCCTTATTTTTTTTTGGTGGGCTATGGATGCTCTTCGTTAGTTAGATCTACCTCTTCTCCACTATAGAAACCTTCTTCTCCGTAGTTTTTCTTAAACAAATTCTCAAGGTGAACTCCTTGGAATAATTTCCCACTACGCGTGTGTCCTGCTTCTGTGTCATTGTCATTGTCTGAGATCTTGAACATTATCCTTTTTAGGTCTGATCAATATCTTCAAGTGGTGGTTTTCATGCAAGAGAATCTTGATTCTTATCTTTAGGAAGTGCAAAAATTTTCCTCTAGGTCCTTTGAAAAAGTATCTCTCGGCTTGGCTATATGATTTTGTTTTGTCAACAACAAACTCAGTGATATACCCTCCGATGGTACTATCAAACCAGTGGTCTACTGCTCTGGATACAGCGTTGTCAACTCTCTTGACCTTCTGGATCAATGTTGGTGTCCAAACCACAGGAGGTCTAGATCTGATTTCAAACTGCATGTCAACTAACCTAGATAACCACTCGTGTAGCTCCTGATGGATTCCTCCAAAGATGATCTTGTGAATGTTGTTGAAGATGTATCTTTGTAGCCAATCTTCAGTTCTTATTTTAAGGTTCTTGTTCTGGGCTTCAGCGAAGTCCTTCTCTTGACCCTCTATCCACTTCTAAATCTTTGTCTTCAACGAGAACCAGCTTGACATTCCCTTAAAAATATTCCTATCCCGACAACAGAAACATTTGTTGGCATAGGGGTAGACCCAAGGTTCATCTCCAAGAGCGCACCAACAATCCCTAGCTACTGGCCCTTTTGGCAGCACCTGCGAAGCAGATGTTGTCTCACCTGAAGCAGCTATGAGGGGGTTGCAAGACAGAGATGTATAAAACCAGGGGAATATCAAGTGGTTCTTATTACAACAACAACATAACATGCATCTATCATTCAACTAGATAGATCTATCTTTCACAACTATAGATATGATCTAATACAATAATGAAAATAACAATATAACAACATTAGAGTTCGAAGCATCAATCACACACACAACAACAGATGTACGTGGTTTAGCCTCTCTCTAGGGCTATGTCCATAGAACTGTGTTTATGATATTTTAAGATAAAGCTTACAATTCTGATCTGTGCTCTTTGCCAGCAGATCCTCTCTCTCCGTCTCTCTTTCTCTCTCCCTTCCTGCGCACCCAGCTACAAGACTTGATCTTTGCACCTAGCTGAAAATCTTACAATACCAAAAGGCTCTCTCTCTCAGCACTTCTCTCACCCATAATACAATATTTTCCCAATGACAATGATCAATAACAAGACTCAGCTACCGTACCCCCTCGACCTAGGTCCTCTCGACCTCTATTTATACATTACAATCCCTCATCGACAGCCTCAGGTCAAAACCTAGGTGTCAAAACCCTAATTATGAAAACCCTAGGTGTCTACAACCCTAGGTCAACTTGACCCATTCTTTCTGGGCTTCGCCAGCCTATCTTTCCTTCTTTATCTCGCGATGCTCTAAGGCATCTAATGCTGGATTTTTCCACTTCCTAAGTCATCCTCGGTCCATCTTCCTTGTTGATCTCTCATCCTCGATCTCCTCATACAACAACTAGTTTTTTCACACTTTGCTCCATGTTTTTTGTTCTTTTGCTCACTTCGACCCAGTGACAGTCACTGTGTCTCCCGCAAAGATCACTTTTTACCTTTTCTTCCTCGTTCTTCACTTCCTTCCATAACCAAGGGCTAACATTGAGGGACAAGTTTCAGAGTTGCAATTGGATAAGAGAGAAAGAGAGAGGCGCATATTTGGGAGAGGACTTTCTATATTTGTTTGAGTTATCTCTTGGAATCATATTCGCTATCTATAATAAGGAAATTTTGTTGGGTTTTCTTCCCCATGAGGGTTTCCCAGGATAAATGATGTGTCTCTTGTGATTGTGTATTTCACAGTGATTCTATCTTATGCTATTGTTATCTATTGAAATGCAAAGAACTATAATAATGGCTTAGACATTAACATCTTGGTGAAGGGAGGAAGACATGTATACTATCATTCTGAAGTATTTCATGGGGTGGTCCTCAACTACCATACATACAACAAGGAGCTCTATGCCTTAGTACAAGTTGTCAAAAAGTGGAAGCACTATCTGATGGGAAAGGAGAACATCATCCACACAGATAACCAATTGCTCCAATATTTGCAGGCCCAGGGTAAGTTACAACAAAGTAGGAACTACAAATGGATGGGGTTCTTACAACAGTTTCATTTGGTCATAAAGTATAAGAAGGTTAGCACAAAAAAATTGGCAGACATGATTTCACAGCCACCCATATCCAATATTACAACTTTGGGAACTCTGACGGACATAGATCCTTTTACCCATGATGCATAAAAAGATTCATACACAAAATATGAGGACTTCAAGAAGGTGTTTCAATAGATACAAGGCCAAATTCATTTAGAATAAGGTGATGAAAAGGTTGAATATCATTTCCAAAATGGTTTACTCTATAATCTTGACAAGCCCTGTGTTCCTAAAGGTGAACGATTCCAGCTTATCAGAGAGGATCACATCTCCAAGGTTGAAGGACATTTTGTTGTTGGGAAGACAGTCTCCAACTTACAGAGGTATGTGTACTGGCCCAAAATGAAATAATATGTAACGCTATATTAGAGGATGTATACTTTGGTGCATCAGAAAGCCCATTAATAGGAAGCAAGGTTTATACTATCCCTTATATGTACCCACTCGACCTGGGGAAAGTATTTCCATGGATTTTGTGGGAGGTTTTCCAACAACCATGAAGGGACATGACTATCTATTTGTGGTACTTGACAGGTTCAGTAAAATGTGCATTCTAATGCCTTATAAAAAGACCATCAATAGATAAGAAGTAGCAAACAATTTCTTTGAACAGGTTTGGGTGCACTTTGGGATACCAAGGAGTATCATCTCAGAAAGGGACACCAGATTTCTCAGTTCCTTCTGGACTACATTATGGGAGAAGATGGACACTAAGCTCAATAGGTCTACAACATTCTATCCATAGACAGATGGGAAAATGGAAGTAGTCAATAGGACTTTGGTGTAGTTTTTGAGGGGTTATATTTAGAATCATTTGAAGACTTGGGAAGAAAATATGATCTATATACAACACTCTTATAACAGAGAAATCCACACTTCTACTAGTGAGTCACCTTTTGAAACTTGCTTTAGATATTTTCCACCTTCTCTCTTAGATGTTATATATGGACATCAAGGAGGAGTGAGAGAGGACCTCACGGGAGATGCATTAAAAGCAGAAAAAAATATTGATAATATCAGGAAGATCCATTTGCAAGTACATGAGACATTGAAGAAGTCACGAGAAAAGTACAAGACTTGACATGACCAACACAAAACAACGAGAATGTTTCAAGTGGGAGACAAAGTATGGTTACATTTGAATAAGGAAAGACTACAAGGTTCTAGTAAGAAGATCAAAGCTTTGTGGTATGGTCCTTTTGAGGTAATGGAAAAGGTGGGAGATAATTCCTATAGACTCATTCTACCCCCACACATGTGCATTTACTCAGTAGTGAATGTGGAGAATCTCAAATTTTATGCGCCCTCCATGTTGGATGAGGAGGAGAAGCATGTCCTACCTTCCATAGATGATTTAGCACCAGATGCTCATGCAGAGTTGGAGGAGGACACGGTTTTGCAGAAGCGATCTATAATTACAAGATAGGGGAAGCATGACCTTTGGCAAGTTGGTTTGTGTTATAGCGAAATTTGTAGGTTGGGAAAAGCCTGACCCAACTACAAGGAAAGTGCTACAACTTGGGAATCCTACACCTAATGTCACCTCGATGTAGGTCCCACACTTCAAGGGTAACTGGGTCAATCTAGGGAGGTAATCCTGGTGACCCTAGGGGGAATGCGATGGATATGGATAGATATGGAAGTGAAGCCCCTAGAGGTCAATTCTATGTGGATTGAAATGTGTGCAATGAAGTCTTGGGAAGCTCCAAGGGTTTCCAAGTATGTTGAGTAACCTGTAAATGGTGAAATAATTGCCCGAGACACAAAAAAAACCACTTTGCAATGATGTATGTTAGTTATACTAGCAAGTTAATATTGTTGTCCCTACTTTGCAGAAATATATGACAGTAGATATCAGCAATATAATGGTACTATAATGTTCTCAATAAATGCTAGAGATAAAGTGGAAAATACAAGAGAAAGACTAGTTAATGACTAGCTAAACTCAAGATGAAAAACCAATATTCTAGTATAAAAAGATAAGGTTGTTGTAAACATTTGTCTGTAGAAAATTATATCAGTCTTATGGATGTAACATTCAATGTATTATAGAAAGAAAATCATCCACTGAAATCCCCTCAAACGTTTCCAAAAATTGTGCTAGACCAAGAAGAATAAGTGTGCAAACTTTGAGAAAAATCCAATGGTTGATCAGAGAGTTATTCAAGCAAATGAGTTAGGGTTTCAGCAGCCCTAATGGCTGAATATGTAATTTTATAACAGAATCAATAAGTAGCCCCTTGATGGCAATGCTTTATTGGTTGTAAGGTGCCCAAGGCATAAGGAATACAATTCACTTTGCAAGAAGTAAAAATGACCAAAAATCATGTTTCCCAATGCAATATTTTATTTCTCCAACACAATAATAAATGACTAGTGATCTTAATCATTGGGTTAATGGGGTCATGAAAATAA
Organism: Picea sitchensis; assembly: GCA_010110895.2. Taxonomy (NCBI): domain Eukaryota; kingdom Viridiplantae; phylum Streptophyta; class Pinopsida; order Pinales; family Pinaceae; genus Picea; species Picea sitchensis. The sequence goes on along the minus strand of SNQJ01S0034013.1, from coordinate 149,414 downwards.
AGAGCTAGAGAAGCTACCTCCTTGGGGTGTAAGCCATTTTAGTTCCCAAGGCAAGTTTCTCTAGCTAGGGTTTAAGCTAAGAGGTTGTATGCCCTTATACTTCTCTTAGCAAACCCTTGTTTAACCAATAACATGATGCATTAAGTGATGAAGACTATGGTGGGGGTGTATTCCCTTATACTTTCCCACCTAGCTCCTATCACAATGATCTTGACTTGAACCAAATGATAGCATGAGAGTAAAAACCATACCAATTCAAGGAAAAATGCCAACATAATCCACCACAATAGTAAGAGATAAGCCTTCCAAAGCTAGTGCATCACTCTCATCAACCATAACATCAAGAGATAACCATAAACAAGAGCCTAAAGAGACAATTTTTCCAAAGATAGTGAAAATTTCACACCAATACTTCTCACAATGAGGGAGAGTTATGTTAAAATCATATCTTATGATCTCTTATTTATACAAAATGTCACCAAGGTGACTTTTCCACAAATTAAGGGGTAAACCACAAGACTAGGGGTCAACAACCCTGATCTTGGCCCCCTTTAACAAAGTAATATTCAACAATTCATCTAAAGTTTCACTTTTTCACAAATAAACCTTAATTTTACATGGACATATCCCCTTTAGGGAACATTTTAAGAATTCATTGGTGTTGGAGAAACATGGGTAGGCCTCCAAAGGCCACATGTCAAGAATCTAGACAATATCCTCATGGTGAAGACCCTCTTCTCCTCAAAACGTCCATGTGTAAATGAGTGGCACCTCACCACCAAGCCCTAAACCCCTAGGTGACATCTTGCCTCTAGGAATGACGTTTGTCCTCTCTTAGGAAAAAATTTGGCATGTGGGGGCTAGGCTATGTCATCCAAGTCAATCTCAAGGTCTTCCAAGTTTGATATTTCCCAACCGGGATGCGGGCTCTTAACATCCAATATGTGGGTTTGTAGCCCCATGGAATCCCAAGCCAGGTGTGTTCTCCCAAAATTGTCCATGAACTAGGACCTTGTTGGTTGTTACTCCTTCTCTAACCACTTCTTGGGATAAATCGGGTTCATATCTGAACAACTTCCAACAAAGCCCTCTAAAACTATCGGCCCTCCTAGTAAACTAGAAGGAAACACAACACACAGAGTGTACTGTGCAGTCTCAATCGAGACATTTCTATGGATGACTGCAATGCTCAAATGTTTGTAGTTTAGGAAAGAGTGGGGATCTGGGATTGAATTTCATCCTCTTAGGCCTTGATCTAGTTGTTCTTCCTATTCTTCTTACTATTCATTCACCTGTTAAGTCTATGCATGTATTCTAACAGATCTAACATATAACAGATATCACAGAATTATCCATTCATCCATTCATAGTCTAACTACTTACAGAAGTAAATATGCAATAAATCACAACATATAACATAGATATTACTGTGGTTCACCCCCTCCTGGGATACGACCACAAAGATCTGGCTCTTAGGCTCTTTTATTATGGTTTTGTAATATATGACACCATGCGCACTACAGTTTATGATCATACAATCACAAAACATGTTCCACAATCTCTTTGAGGTTTACTAGATCACACCAGGCTCTTCATCCTGTGATCTAACCCTCGGGATCTAGTTGCTTGACTCTCCTACAATGAAACAACTTACAAAAATGATATCTGATCTTACAGTAGTTTCCTTCATCGAACCTTACAAAACTTAGGACCCCCAGACCTAGACCTCTTAGGTACTTATTTATACTTATTTGTGGCTTATCAGTCCTTACAATCTCTTACAAAAACTCTATCCCTAATATCATTAGGTTTTCTTGCATGCACGCCTTGCATGTTTTCCTCCTTTGCATGCATCTTTCCCTCGCACATGCTTCTTTTCCTTCCAGCTGTAATTTTCTAATTTAAAATTTACTTTTCAAAATTGGATTCTTCCCCAAAATAAGCATGTGCCCAATAGTCTCCCAACATTGACATGTGGCTCGTCTTGAGCCACCTAGGCAGTCTGTGCTTCCTCGATAGCCTTTTCTAGCCTATGGAACTTGTCTGCAAGTTCCCTTTATCTTTCCTAGACCTGTGCAACCTTCTCTATGAGTGCTTCTATTGCTTGCACTGTGATCTCCTCCTGGATCATGGTTGTGCACTTTTCTTGTTTTTGTGCCATGTTCTACTTATCCTCCTCCAACTATGTGATCATCTTCGTTGCTTTCTCTTGGAGAGGTTCCATCTAGGACTGCCTTTCCTGCTTCTGCATCTACACAGATTTTAACTCTTCTTGCAGATTCTTCATATCTTGTGTTCCTTTCAAACTATCAATGATGCTCATTGTCTTTTTCCTCTGCTTGAGGCCCTGGATTGTTGTGCTTATTATTTCTTCCTCCTGGTCCCATTGTTGGAAATTCTCATCCTCCTCCAGTGATGTCCACAGATGCACTGCTTTATTAAACAATCTTGCTACTGTGTTGAATTGTTTCTCCATCTCTTCTCATTGGAATGCAACTTTTTCTTTCCTCTTCTCTCGGACCTCAAGTGGGGTTGTGGGATTGAGCTTCTCTTTTAGCTCCTTGATCTCTTTTTTGTACTGGTCTATTGTCTACGGGATGAGGTTGGTCTTATCCTCTATGATTCTCTATGTTTTCTATGCATTGTTGGAGATTTGACTATATGTCATTGCCAATCCCTGCTCTAGCATGTCTGCATGTTCTTTCTCTTCTTCCTTTTTGACAGTCAACTAGTCACATGTGATCTGGAGCATCTCTGCCACCCCTCTTCCCACCTCTAGATTTGTGGCATCTACGTGATCCCTAGAGTGAACTTATTGCATGACACTAGATTGTATCCCATATAAGGCCTTTATGGGGATTCGTGTCATCACCAACTCTACTTGTTCTACCTCTTCTATGGGTTTTTGCATCGTTTCCTGGTCGAAGTTGATCATTCGACATGTGATCGTGAATGTATCCATACCCTGGACGATGAATTGCACGGTCTCCTCACCTTCTCTCTGTGTAGATGGCCTTCGTGTCTCCTCCTGTGGTCATGCAGTTCCTGTGACTCAACCTAGTTCCATAGATGTTAGATGTTAGCATGAACCTCTAGAAATTTAGCCATGATCTGCTCCCTCTGCTCCTCTGTTGTTCTAACCACTTCCTTGCTCATGTCTTGGACCTTATCCATGATGATCTCTACCTCATCCCATGTGAGGGTGATGTCGGGGTCCTTTGTTTCATACTTCCTCTTCTTCCGCGCATATGTTCCTTGCCCAAGCTTCCTTGTCGTTTGTGAGGGTTTTTCCTATGTTGTTGTTTCTTGGCCTCCTTCCTCTTGAGCCTGTGTGCTCTCCTTTGGCCCTATCTGCACCAGAATTCTTGTTCTTGTTGTTGTGGGAGTTATCCTCATCCTTTTTTATATCGCACTGCTCCTGCTTGGTAAGGTTCGTGTTGTAGTTGTTAGACTGTTATCCGTCGAGCTACCTATCCTTGTTGATGAGTCTACATCGACCTTTTCCTTGGGCTTGGAGGACTACACCGTGCCTGTCCTCATATTTGGTTTTGTTGCAGGTGACTACCACTGCGCAGACCAGTCCTTGATAATCCACTCCACCTCTTCTCTGGTGACGCAATATTGCATCTTCAACCATGCCTTTTTGGGATCCCTCATAGCTTGGATACATAGGTGATGTCGGGATGCCTTGAACTTAGTTATCCCCTATGTTTCATGTGCAACCTCCATAGGTATGCACCATACGTTTGATGTGCATTGTTGGATTTCTTCTAGCAGCATGGAAAACACAACGTTGTTTGCCTGCTGTGTCTTGTTATCCTTCGCCTACCAGAGAGACTCATACATGGATGCGTAGAATTTTCCCACTCTATCTAAGAATGTGAAGAACTTGTCTCCTTCCACCCTTCCAGAGATATTAATATTAGCATCCAAGAGTAATAGAATTCGATTCCATTGTCCTACACGTTATGACAATCAAGTAGGAATTGGTTCAGCAGGTACGATGGCCAACTGAACTTCATCCTCTTCATGCACTGCGCTGCTACTGTGATCACTCTTGCTAGCGCTTCCTCTCAGTGACATTTTCTCAGCAACTTTCATGCCATTAGCTTATTGGAAAATCTTGTGGCATCATCATTGATTTCTTTAATGATGAGGCCTCTATTCCCCCTGGTTGTGTCGAACTACGCCTTCACTTGTTCCACCAGTTCTTTCTCCCGTGCTTTGTTTTCTAGGAAGTCTTCTGGCGGTGCACCAAATGTAGGTAATCCTGTTATTTTAGGAATTAATGCAACTTCTATCTCCACTTGTCTGTCCATCCAAATAATTCCTCTTTAGACCCGGGAGACCAGTTGTTTGACACACAACCCGACATTCTTACCACGCCCAAAATGCGGTATGTCCAAGAAGTTAATTATACCTGAATTATATAGCCCTGTAATCCATTGCGCGGTCTCTAGTATTGGTCATCCTAGGGGTCCAATCTCCCATGTGTTGATCAGATAGTTGTCCTCGACCAATTCAGGAAATTTCATCGTATCGCGCACATCGTGGTCCGCGTACCTCAACTTTGGTAACTTCCCCAACATGTCATCGATAGTGGGGACTACCTCTTAAAGGAATGGGAGGGTGATTTCCACACTGTCTGAGGTATTTATTTTCTACCCCATAGTAGACATTCTTTCCTCTACTGCTTTTGTGCTCTCTTCTTCCCCCGCTGACTCTAGCCTGTCAGTTATGTTCTCGACCAGTACTTCGTCTTGTGCTTGGAATTGTCGTGGTCCCATTGTGTCATCTGGTCTCGTAGGCACTTCAGGGTTAGGGTTTGAACCCCCGTTTTCGGCTCCTGAGCTCTGCCCTATCTCTCCTAGATGAATTGTAGGGACCTCTTCCTCAACCTACCTTGGGCTAATCAATTTTGGGTCCAAGGTGGTCACGTCCTCGAGCTCAACTATATTCTTTGGTTGTTGTAGTTGTTCCTTACACATTTTTCCATGTCGAGTGACCCAAACAAACTGTGTTGGCAACCCAAACTTCAGTGGAGTCATCCTGTGTGACTATTGTAACCTTAGCTTGTTACTTTGTTGATTTGAAACTAGGGCACGAGTTCTCTTTCTCACTCTGAGGTCAAAATTTGATAAGTGTGGAATAACTCTACACTTATATGCCTTTTGTATACCGGTTAGTTTTAATTTTACCCTTTTGTGTGCATTTGCACCAAGTTTAATTTTTACTGTGTGTGGTCTCCTGATGTTTGTCGCAGTAGTTACTGCGCGCAACTTTTCCCCATTCTTTTGTATTTTTATTTTTTTTTCTTTTTCCCTTCTTTTTCTCCTTTTTGTTTCTTTTTTTCATTTTCTCTATCTTAAATTCTACTATAATACACTATGTACATGTTTTTTTACTACGCTATAAGTTTTATGTTCTAGGAGGCCGAATGTCCATGTATAGTTTCGGTCGACTCCCATTGATCGGTCATTTTAGTTATGTACCTTCCAAGTCTTTTAACTGTATAGATCCCCCATCTGTGACAATCTTCACTTCATATGGCCCCATCCAATGCATTATGAATTTACCAGGATGTTGAAGAAATTTGTTGTCATAAAGAAAGACTAGATCTCCCTCCTTGAAACTCTTCCTCTTGATATGTTTGTCATGTCAAGCTTTGTCCCTTGATTTATGCACTTCTTGATGAAATCCTACTATAATCCTATCCTCCTCCATCTGCATTAGTTTATTAAACCTCTCCTTCAATGTGCCTCTTTCTGTCATGTTGGTGATTGTTGCTATGCATAGACTGGGTACCAGAAATTCTAATGGTACTACTGCTTCCTGCCCATACACCAATATGAATGGTGTATGCCCTGACATCTTTTTACATGTAGTCATGTATTCCCATAGTACTGTTGATGTCTTCAAATCCCAATCATCCCTATTGACATTGCAGATCATTGTCAAAGCAATCTCCAAGATCTTATTGAAGGCTTCTAATGTTCCATTATCTTGCAGATGGTATGGTGTACTCTTCTGATGATAGACTTCAAACTCCTCAGTGATAGCCTTGATAGTGTTGTTGATAAAGTGAGTACCTCGGTCACTCATCAAAATCCTTGGACAGCCAAATCTAGTGATCACTTGCTCAAATAATAAATGTGTTGTTGTCTCTGTACTACAATCTTTTACCGAAACTGCTTCTGTCCATTTTGTTAAGTATTTTTTCCAAGTAATGATATATATCGCTCCCGACCTTTTTGTTGGTGGATGGATTGGCCCCACAAAGTCTATTGACCATTTTTCAAATACCTGCAAAGTTACTTGTGGTCTTAGGATAATCTCATCTCTTCTATTAGGTTTACCAACTCTTTATCAGACATCACATATCTGGCAATAGTCCTTAGCAGCTCTGTGAATTTTTGGTCACCATAGCCCTACGTGCAATACCTTCTACGGAGTATATTTTCTTTCATAATGTCCTCTAGCTATTCCCTCATGAGCTTCTGCCAAAATCCTAGGCCCTTCATGTTCTAGTACACATCTTGTCAAAATGTTTTCTATGCCCATCTTGTATAAATGTCCTGCAATCGATTGATAGTTTGCAACTCTGACTACCAGATTTTTCTTCTATGTAGTGTTAAAATCTTGTGGTGTAGTCCCTGTACTTAAGTATTAAATGATATCAACAAAATATTCGGCATCTACTTGGATTGAAAATAACTGCGCATCATGGAAGTTGTCTTCCAAGTTGGTAGGTTATTCTACATTGGTTACCCTTGATAGGTGATTTGGTCCTGCATTCAACTTCCCTGGTTTGACTATCACTTTAAAATTAAATTCCTGGAATAACAGTATCCATCTACAAATCCTCCCCCCCAACACTGGCTTGTTGACTAGGTATTTGAGGGCTGAGTGATCTATGAACATCTTAAAGTGTTTTCCTAGTAAATAATGTTTGAACTTCTGAGGTGCCTAGACCATAACTAGGCCTTCTCTTTCTATAGTATTGTAGTTCTGCTCTAATTCTGATAGTTTTCTGCTAGCAAATGTTATAGGATGATCCAAATCCCTTTCTCTTGGCTGCGCTAGAATTGCTCCAAGTGTTATGGTTGATGCATCTACATGCACATGGAATGTCTTTTCCCAATCTGGGAATACTAGAATATGTGTTGTGACCATTTTTTTCTTTTACGGTGTCCAAACCTTGTTGACAATCCTCATTCCATTGGAATTTAGTATCCTTCTTTAACAGTTTCTCCATTAGCGCAGTGATCTATGCATACCCTTTTATAAATTTACTATAGTATTCGGTATGTCCCAATGTTGCTCTAAACTGGCTCAATAATTTTGGTGGTGGTAAATTAACAATAATTGCAATCTTAGCAGAATCTGCTAATAACCCTTGTTTACAGACTATATGTCCCAATAGTATTCTAAAAGGTGTCCAAAAAATGTACTTCTTGATATTCAATGATATTTGACACTACCTACATCTTTCTAACATTATCCTTAATACTTCCACATGATATTTTAATAGACTATATACAGTACAATCATCTATATATACTCCTTAAAAGTGGTTATTACTACCCTTGAAAATATAGTTGTTGCATTCTTCAGTCCAAAAGGCATGACTGTGTACTGGTAGGATCCCCATTTTGTGGCAAAAGTTGTCTTGTACATGTCTTCTAGGGCTATCTTGATCTGATGGTAGCCTGAGAATCCATCTATAAATGAGTAGGCCTCCTGGCCTCCCACACTCTCTAATACCTCATATGTGAAAGGGGTGGGAAAAGGTTCATGTAGGCAAGTGTCATTTAGTTTCCTTATATCGACACAAATCCTTATCCCCACTTGTTTATTTTATTTCACTACCATAGGGCTTATCCATTAAAATTCCTCCATTGGTTCTATGATTCCAGCTTCTAACATTCTATCAATATCTGCTTTCACTTTTTGCTTATATATTGGATTCATTCTATATGGTCTTTGTATGACAAATCTAGCCTCATGTTTGAGAGGTATCTTCATCTCTCCTAGCTCTCCTGATATGCCTTTCATCTCTGTAAATGTTGTTAGGAACAGGTCAATGTATTCGCGCAATAACTTTGTTATTATTTCCATTGTTTGTTCATCCCAGTAGTCTCTAATGCTGGCCATTTTGGGATTCTCATTTGTCCCAATGTTGACTTTCTTCACCTTGATAGGTGCAACAAATACTTCTGATTCGAAACATGGATCGTCCACCTCTCGTTCTCCCTCAATTTTTGTAATCTGAATATTGTGTGGGTCATCTTCCTCCGATGCTTCTTCTTCCACATGATAGAATTACAATAGTTCCTTGACTATCTGTTTGTTCTATTGTTGATCCTCTATTATGAGTTCCACCTCTGGTTCATCAATAAATATCACCCCTTTGATTTGTTTGAGTGTTTATTCAATGTTGGGGTTCTCATGTTCGAATGAGAAGGTTACTATAAAATTATGGTGTAATGTTGTCCATTTTGCAGTGCCTCTGTGCAGTTCTTGGTCTACATACCAGTTTTCTAGAATTCCTTCTAAGGTATGGTTGAAGTAATGAGGTTGTTCCTCTGGTGGTGTCATCCTCCATAGTGTTCTTCATTTCTCCAAGTGTTCTGTTGGTGTCCCATATCCATCATATATTTTCATCTTAGTGCTCCCCTGCTCTGCACTGAATCTAATGCGCAGTAGTCGCTTACATTGGTACCAGTCCTTAACTTTTTCTTTGTGCGCACCACACCATATTCCAAGTGTTTCCTTGAGTGAAATATCTAGAGATAAGGGCCTATGATTATATAACACTTAGTCTTCGTATCTTGTTAGGAATTCCTCTAATTCATTCACTCAATAAAAATCGAGAGGTTCTCTTATCTTTGTACCTACCCATCTCACTACGCGGTCTATTCTTGCGCACCTTCTTGTGGACACTTCATGTAATATTTACAGCCAATTTTCCAACCATGCATCTGAATCATAAACACATGAAGTGATGCTCCTCCAAATGAGTACTCCATCTGCAGTTGGGTTGACATAATCTTCTTCACACGCGGTGGTTCTGTATAACTAGTTGATTTCCACAAGATCTAAGCAAGTGGGCTCTACAAACCATTCTCCTTCTGATGGGTGTAATGGTGCAACGACTTTGTATTCTCCTGATTCAAATGGCATGTTCCTTGTATTCAAGTTTATTATGGTCTGGTTATCAAATTCCCAATCTATCCCAAGCAATGTTGGATAGGGTGTTGTGCCATCCACTATTTCTATCACTTCAAAGTTTGTCTTAGTGCGCACTCCATCCAGATCTATTGTCACACCCTTAAGCCTTCCAATTGGTATAACTCTGTGTTGGTTTTCTAGCTTCAATTGGATAGGGGAATAGCCTAGTTTGGTCTCTCCCATACACTGCCAGATCTTCTTGGGTTGCAATTTTACCTGAGAGCCTAAATCTAGTATGATGTCCCCCATGTTGAAATCTCCAATGTTAGCATTTAGTTTGAATTCCCTTCTTGTCCTCCTTCTCGTATGGAGGTGATTGACTGTTTTTTGTTATAAATTCCTTTCTTCCTCTATGTTACATCTTTCTAACATATTCTGTAAAACTTTAACAGATGATGGATCATTCAATAGTTTAACACATGATTGCAGAAAGGTCTTTATGGTACTTACTTTCTCTTCAGGTTGTGTTTTACTGGTTTGGTCCATTGATAATGGAATTTAGTATAGCAATACGTTCTGAGTATGTTGTGCAGTTGATGTAGACACAAAATCTTGTGTGAGGAATTCCTTCCTGACCTCCTTGAATGTTTCTTTTTCTTTCCCCGCATCAAATATTTTTTGTGACTCGGTATTCTTCATCACCCATTCGTGTTCTGCTGGATCATACCATACTACATCATCTCCTGTATTATCTCTTCATTGCATAACTATGTTGATATTTATTCCATCGTCACTGGCTTCTGCATATATCCACTGGACATTCTGATTGTTCTAATTCCATTTTTCTTGAATTTCCCCCAAAAGTGTTGGACATTCCTCTATATCATGGTTTGTCGCATGACAATACATACATGTCACAGGTGGGAGTGGATATTACCTTGAATAATGTCCTAGTTGTTGGTAGTTATGGCACACTACTGGACCTCTTCCTCTTCCAAATCCTATACCTTGTCCTCCACCTCGATATCCACCTCGATCTGTTTGTGGTGCATTGTACTGAGGTACTTGATTATAATGTGTGGGATTATACTGAGGTTGCGCGTTATTGTATTGCGGTTGTGTAATGTTATACTATTGTTGTGCAGTGTTGTATGGGAGTGGTACCTGGTTAAACTGAGATGCAGCTTGTCGTGTTATCATTTCTGCCTGCACCCTATTGGTGTTGGACGTTCTCTTTCGTATCAAGTCCATTGTCCTACAATCTTTGTCATCATGACCCACTAATTTGCAAAAGTTGCAATATGAACTCTTGGGTAATGTCTGATACTTCTGCATCATTGGACAATGATATGGTTCATGTCCATGTGTTTTACAGATCTGCTCATGGTGTGTTGTACTGAGGTACCTGATTATAATGTGTTGGATTATATTGAGGCTGCGTGTTATTGTATTGTGGTTGTGCAATGTTATATTGTTGTTGTGCAGTGTTGTATGGGGGTGGTACCTAGTTAAACTCAGGTGCATCTTGCCATGTCATCATTTATGCCTACACCCTATAGGTGTCAAATGTTCTCTCCCGTATCAAGTCCATTGTCCTACAATCTTTGTCGTCATGACCCACTGATTTGCAAAATTTGCAATATGAACTCTTGGGTAATGTCTGATACTTCTGCATCGTTGGACAATGATATGGATCATTTCCATGTGTTTTATAGATCATGTCCATGTGTCATTCTTGTGTTGTCCTTATGTCCTGCATGTGGTACACCAAATAACTTCTCTTTTATCTTTGCCCCTATTCTGGTTTAGTTGAAATGTGAGGTTCTTAAGATCCTCCTTCATCTCTTCTATTGTTGGATATGTCTTTTTATATTGGTTCTCTTCAAGTTGTATGGCTGCGTGTAGAGCCTCTTCTTGTGTTTGAAACTATTGTTGCCTCAAAGGGTATTTCAGGTGTGGTAGCAGTGAATTCACAAAGAGATGTCTATGATGCATATCAATCATGACATGCTTCAGCTTACCTTTCAGACGTTTAAACCTATGATAAATCTCCCAAACAGACTCTCCTAGTTTTTGCCTGATTTCAATCCTCTGATTCATATACTAATCCTCTGAGCTAGGCTTCTGAAATTCATTTATTAGTTGCTTCTTAACATCTACAATTGTCCTTGTTGTTTCGGGTGGACTATTTATAGCTAAGCTCATGTACCAATCTAGTGTGCGGTCTCTTAGCATGATAGATAACTACGCAAGATTCGTATACTCATCTGTGATCTGCTTCACTTCCAAAATATTCTCATAGATAAACAAGTTTTTTTCATGATCCTCCGATGCTTCTCCCTTGAATTTGTGTAATGTGATGGTGGGATCATGCCCTACCATTTTAAAGGGTGGTGAACTACGACCTCTACGCGGTGTAGATACTTGACTACTACTTCCTGAACTGGCTCCTCCAGTCATTTCTCCTTGATTGGGTGCACTCCCTGTTTTCTTTCTTCCATTAAAATTTGGTTGTCTAAACGGTGGTGTTCATTCTAGTGTATTAGTCGCACATGGGGTTATGGGTTCCACACTGACACTAACATGGATAGGATTTATGCCTTTTTTTCATTCCCTTTTACCTCTCATCTTCCTTTCATATGTTGCATGTAGGATTTCATCAATCTTCTCCATAGCCCATATATCCTCTACCTCTTCTTCATCACTTGTCAATCCCTCTCTATGTGTTATGTCTCTCTTATTATTATTCATCTTATATTGGTAGGGTACTACATTGCACATTTTTTTTCAATTGTTGCTATGATCTACTTGATCTTATCTTCCTCCATAATGATTGGGTCCAAGGTCTCCTCCTCCTTTCCATTATCCATCTATTCCTCCATTTCTCCAAATCTTGTCAGTGCCTCCCCCCTTCCCCCATGCATGCAGGGAAGCTTAGTTGTCTGCTTCCATAGTCATCACACATTTGTTATACCGTAAGATATTGATTGAAGTATACAACAATCTGGTATACCTACCTCTGGGTACTTTAGGAACTCTTACTATGTTGTGCTATAAGACTTTGTAGTATCTACTGCAAATTCTGTGATAAATCTTGCAACAATATTGTCTAGCCAAAAATATACTACGCGCGTGAATTTGTTGTTAACTTGTTGTAACTATGCGATCTCCACAGGATTCCACTCAAGATATCTGATTTGATTTGTAGGGTGGTTGTCTGTCAACCTCAATAGCCACTCTTGCAACACATGCAGGAAATCACATAAAAATACCTCATGCAAGTCGCTAAACACGTACTTGTCTAGATATTTGTGCAGTGTTATTTTAGGGTTTTTGTTATCCTTCTGTGCAAACTCAAGCTCCTTGGTTTTCAACCAACTTTCAATACTCTCCTTCATTGGATTCAATGTTCTAAACACTCCCTTTTATACCTTCATTCTCTTTGTGATTCTTTCACGGATCCCACTCACTCAATCCCATATAGTTCCAGTAGGAAATAGAACCATTTGTTGGTTGTTATTCCTTCTCTAACCACTTCTTGGGATGACCCAAGTTCAGATCTAGATAGCTTCCAATAAAACCCTCTAAAACTATCGACCCTCCTGGTAAACTAGAAGGAAACACAACACACAAAGTGTACTACGCAGTCTCACCCCAGACAGTTATATGGGTGACTACAATGCTCAAATGCTTGCAGTCTAGGAAAGAGTGGTGACTTAGGATTGCATTTCATCCTCTTAGGCCTTGATCTAGTTTTTCTTCTTATTCTTATTACTATTCATTCACTTGTTAATTCTATGCATGCATTCTATCAGATCTAACATATAACAGATCTCACAGAATTATCCATTCATAGTATAACTAATTTCATAAGTAAATATGCAATCAATCACAACATATAACACAGATAGTATTGTGGTTCACCCCCTCCTGGGCTACATCCGCAAAGATTTGGCTCTTAGGCTCTTTTATTATGGTTCTGTAATATATGGCACCACGTGCACTACAATTTCTGATCATACAATCACAAAACAGGTTCCACAATGCACGTGAGGTTGACTAGATCGCACCAGGATCCTCAACTTGTGATCTAACCCTCGGGATCTAGTTGCTTGAATCTCCTACAACTCAACAAATTACAAAAATGGTATATGATCTTACAGTAATTTCCTTCACCGAACCTTACAAAACTTAGGACCCCCCAACCTAGACCTCCTAGGTACTTATTTATAGTTATTTGTGGCTTATCAGACCTTACAATATCTTACAAAAACCCTAGCCCTAATATGGTTAGGTTTTCTTGCATGTGTGCCTTGCATGCTTTCCTCATTTGCATGCGGCTTTCCCTCGCACGTGTTGTTTTTCCTTCCAACTGTACTTTTCTAATTTAAAATTTACTTTCCAAAATTGGATTCTTCCTCAAAATCATCCTACGCCCAGCAGTCCTACAAAGACAAATGAGCACGCCCTCCAAGGATCTCAAGTCATGAAATCAAGTTAAAAGAATCCAATAAATAAATGAGCCACCTAAGCATGTGCATCAAATATCACAATATCAAACAATTAATTTCTCAAAGACACTATGTGATTTCTCAAGCTTGAATATGGGAGGGTTGATGAGGTGTCCTATTGGGTAGATCTTTCCCTAGGTCAAGACAATTTTCCAAGAGATCCCTCTCTAAGTGATGTAAATTGGATGAAGTGGTTGGGTTTAAGACTCAATGGACATAGGGCTCATGACATACAAGGGTCTTAGTGTCTCATTCATGGGTGCCTTTGTAGAGAGTGTGTGGTACCTTCGTCCACAATGTACTTTTTCCAATCCCATCAATCGTCTTTTATCTTTGTTTCTTTGTATTTTATTTCATTATAGCATAAGGAGAGGTTGATGGTCACTTCCCTAGCATGGTGACCAGATGATGGAAATGTCACCCACAAACACCTAATGTAAATGAGAAGGTTGGCTCGTGATGAGACCCCCTTTCTCTCAGCCATGCAACTGAGAGTCATTTCCCTGGTTTGGTGACCAGATGATTGAAATGTCATATCACTAGATATGCATGGAAATGATAGTTCAACGCGTGATGAGAGCTCCTATCCTTCAACTAACATTTTAAGCATTATTTATTATATTGTGGGTCCTCTTTACCCAAAGATAAGTGTTTCACTTCTTTCTTGGGTGAAGCATTTGGAATGTTTATCCAAGGTTTTTATCTTTTACCCAAAATCAATCCCTCTGGGCCTTCAACCCCTTCTTCCCATAGAATGAGGGACAACCCCTTCTTGGGTCATTACACCATAAAATCCCAAGAGATAAGGAAATAGAGGGGATTAATGATGAAAAGTGGTAAGTATGGTCGGGAATGATACAATGGTTCATTAAGGAATTTCCTAGTAGCAAACTCATCCCCAAGGAATACCACTTACTAGGGCACAATGTCAACCACCAAGGTGAAGAAGTGCAAAAGGCACAATGTCCAAACATATATCATGAAATCTAGAGAAATCTAAGATACAACATAGTCAACTGGCTTAAATATTGAAATGATGTTCACCATAATACTGACTTGTACCTCATGGAGCAAGGCCCACTTCCTTCCGAAAGCCAGCTGATGTGGTGGATGCCATCTAGAAATCTATGACCATCTGTGGTGGTGAGAGGATTTCCATCTATGAAAAGGGTATTTTTGGTCATGTAGTCTTTCATCACTCCATATCTACAACCTGAGGGCCTCAAGACTCTCCTTAGTCATCCACAAAATGTGGGTAACATCTGGCTCCTACTTGGGGACATGTGCTCGTCGTAGAGTGCATGAGAACCGCAACATATCCTGGTAGACCTATGCCTACAAGGAAATATCAAATTGTCAAGTGTAGGATGGCCTACTCATCCTTGTTCTCATATGATCATAATCAAAACCAACTAAGCTAGAAAAAGAAAATTTTGAAGTTTTTTTCAAAAATTTCTAAACTAAGCATAAAATCAATATGAAAATGAAATACATCTAAACTCATATGAGCAATCAAGATGAAAATTCAAGGAATCAAAATGACTTACCTACTTACCTGGGGCATGGTCCCTAAAGAAGTCATGTGACCTAGATGTGAGGTTGGAGAAGAGATACATCTACTGGTAGTGACATCTTCTTCTTGTCTAATGCTGTTAGATAATACCTTTCTTTGTCAAACTTTTTCTTGATGGTGTAAGGGCCAAGACATGAATTTTTATCTTTTTAGTCATATCTAGGCTTGACCTTTCTTTTGTCCCACATGAGCACAACACTTCCTTCATTGAAACTGATGCAAGGTGTATTCTCATAGTATGGAAGCCCTATGTGGACTATTTCTTTGATGATTTCTTCATGTTTCTCATCTTCTTCTTGTTGAATTTTAATGGTGACTCAAGCACATGTAGTTTATTTTCAATTTGGCATGAACTTGAACCATAAACAATGCACCAATACAATAGTTGCAGTAAACCATGATCACAAGAAGAATAACTATGCACAAGACACAAGAAGTTATCCTAGGAAAACTCTTCTAAAACAAGGGAAAAAACCCACCAACCCTTTGCTATATTTCCAAGAGAACAAACCCTCTCAATCGAAAAGTATAGGTGCACACAATAAGGTGTTCTATGACCAAGAAAGATATCGCAGGAGAAGTGTGCACCAAATTTCATCTCTCCAAGTAATGCATTGAGTGAGTGAGATGAATGATCCACAATGGGGATCATTCACTAATATATACATGACCTAACTCAACGAATAGACATGTCTCTTCATTGGCACAATAGGGATGACTTGTACAACTCAATAATACAATTATTCTTTTACATCATATTAATTATCTTTACATAGTAGGGCCGACTTGTATCCTTCACAATACAAATTAGGGTTTTACAATAGTCTTACTCTTTGACAATATAGAAAGGGGTCTCACACACATCCTTTAGTGCTATGCCACTAGGGACAATTCCACATGTGTTCAACCACAAGGGAGGTCACTCTCCAACAGATCAACTCAACTAAATCCATAGGAGTACGAACTGGAGAGCCATCTCAATTCGACTCAACTAAGTCCATAGGAGTACGACAGGAGGCCATCTCAAGTCATCTCAACTCAGTCCATAGGAGCACGACAAGAGACCAACAGAGGTTAACTCAACTCATTCCATAGGATTATGACTCACCTATCACATAGGTGTTCTCTCAGATCAAATCAACCCAGTCCAGAGAAGTACAATCTGGATAATGTCTCATGAAGCTACAATCATCAACACTCCCTCTTAGCTAGGGAGGCATTCTCCACCAGGCCAAGTCTCTCACAGAAGTACTCAAACTCAAACTTCATCCTGGAAAGTGGTTTGGTGAAGACATATACAACTTGCTCTTGTGTAGGAAGGTACTACACATGTACTACTTTCCTCTGCACCATATCTCTAATGTAATGGTATTTGATATTTGTGTGTTTCGATTTATCATGAAACACAGGATTCTCTGAGAATTTCACACAACTCTGGTTGTCGCAATGGATAACAATGGAATCCATATCATGTCCAAATAAGTCTGTAAGGACCTTGTGAAGCCACACTGCTTCGCGGACTGCCACACATAATGCAATGTACTCTTGTTTTACGGTACTCAAAGCCACAAAATTTTGTTTCTTGCTACACCAGGAAACCCTGGAAAATCCCAAAGTAAAACAACAACTAAAGGTACTCTTCTGTTCCACTGCGCTCCCTGCTCAATCTACATCGACATATCCCTCCAATCTCATGTCTATAGGGGAGGCATATTCTAGTCCATAACCAACTGTGCCTTGTACATATCTCAACACATGCTTCGTTGTTATCCAGTGTGTCTGTCTTGGTTGACACATAAACTGACTAAGTACACTCATTGCATAGCATATATCAGGTCTAGTGTTAACTAGATACATCAATGATCCAATTAGTTGTCTATAAAGATGTGGATCAATATCGCCAGATAATGGAGGAACATCAACTAGAGATACGGGATCAACTGGATCAATAACTTTCTCCCTCTGGACTATTGAAGGGGGAGAAGGTATTGTCTCTTCTTTCTTCTCGTTGCCAATCTCCATATGAGATTCTATGGATCTACAGAAGGTTATCTCTTCCTCAAAGATGACATCTCTTCTAACCTCGATTTTTCTCTGACCAAGGATATAGATCCAGTATGCCTTCGAAGATTCACTAATATGCCTTAGAGAGAAAAAATTCACCAGTTGTTTATGGATATTATCAGCTATGAATTTATCAAAACTAATGCGCACTGATGTTGGTACAGGGGTAGACCCAAGGTTCAACACTTACAACAACGCACCAACAAAACCCTAACTACTGGCCCTTTCGGCAACACCTATGAAGCAGATGAAGTCTCACCTGAGGTAGAGGCAGGGGTGGTTGCAAGACTCAGGTATCTGCAACCTTATCTGGGACACAACTCTATGATTTCAACACTTACCAAGAACTTAGAATATGTCATTCATCAATATACTTTCCTTATTATACTTCGCAGATGGTACAGAGCATCACAACATTCACTTATATCTAAGATTTCAGCACTTAGCAAGAGTAAAATAGATCAAATCCAGTAGATCAGCACTAAGCATCTTCATATATATCAGATCAAACATTCATTCACATCTTAGAAGCACAAAGAAAGAATATATATATCCAATCTCATCTAAGCACTTAGCAATGAAAAACATCTAAGAATAAGTACAAAGAACAACACACAGTATTTACGTGGTTCACCTCCACCCTGGGGCTACGTCCACCAACTCTTATTTTGTATCAGATTCAATCAATCAGGTTACAGTGTAGAGATTATCAAAATCCTACTTTGCATAGGACAGGAGATCTGCGCGCACCTCGCAAGATCCTCCTTCCCCGAGTAGATCTAGCATAGAGCCTCCTTACAATCTATGCACTCAGCACTTACAATACTTGCACTCACCTCTGCAAGTCTATCACATAGATCAACTCTTAGCACTAAGCCATTGGGGGTCCTTACATTGCCTAAGTATCTATTTACATATTACAAAAGTGGGCCTAAGAGTGGGTAAACCCATGGGCCAAGATCCCTTTCCCATTACATTATCCCAAAAACCCAAAAAGGACCCAAAGTGGGTCGAGATCCCGTGATCTCTGCTTTGTCTTGTGCACTTCCTTCGATAGGGCATCGAAGTCCCAAAAATGGTCAAATATGACCAAGTGTTTCTCAAAACTTGATCAAGAGCCAACAGGCCCCCAACACTCACCTGTGACTCATCCCGAGTCACTCAGGTCTGATCAATTCTACTTCGAACGCCTCGAGCTTGGCTCAAGCTGCTTCGACCTGCTGCATTGCAACTACTTCTTTCTCAATGAACTTTTGGATGAGTGCGACATTCACCAGCCCTTCTAGGCGTTGTTGTGTTGAATTCATGACCTGTTCCAGCTCTTTTCCTTGGTTCTCAATCTCTATAAATAGCTGACATGCTTTATCCTGCAAAGGTTGAAGTTGCTGAGTTACTTCCATTACCTTGCTCTGGATCATATGGATATGTTGTTGTGCTATGCGCTGCTCGTGAGACCATTTCATTTTCTCTATGGGTGATAGGGCCTTTAGCTGCACCTGTAGCTTTTCGGCTTCATGCTTCGCCTCCTGGAGCTACAACTCCAATTTGTGCAATTCAGGATTCTCAGTTAGGTTCTCATGTATCTGTGCACTTCTTCTACTTAATTTTTTGCATTCCTCGATGAGTGCTTTAATCCTTTCTACTGTGCTCGAGGTAGTCATTTCTTGTTGGTCATGCTCTTCTTGCGGGATAGTTGGTATGGTCTGAAGCTCTAATTCTATGACTCTTTGTTGAAGTTGTTAAATAACCTCAGCAAGCTTCATCACTTGGCCTTCTAAGGGTTCTTCTTCTTTCTTCTCTAAGTCGATCATAGAGAGAAATGATCTATTGACTATGTTAGAACCTAAACATGTAGGGGGGGTATTTTTCCTAATAAGAGAGCCCCTTTGGCGAAAATATGGCAAGAAGTGGAGTAAAAACCCACTTACCCTAAGTTTGGGGTGCAATGTGTGTTTCGTTAAGAAGCGGACAAAACTTGGCGGCCAAGATCTGTGCACCCATATCTACGGGCAAGGTTGGATTCCAGAGCCCCCTTGCCTTTCTACCTTTAAGGCGAAGGGGGGGGTCCATAATTGAGTGCGCAAGTTTGAGCGACTAGGATCAAGGTGCCTGGATCTGCGGTTGAGAATGGATTCTGGACCCCCTACACTATTCTGCCTTTGATGAGGGGGGGGGGGGTCCGGAATTGGCAGCTTAAAGTGGGTCCCCCTATCATCCCCTCACGATTGCCTCCACCTTTCATCTTCCCCCACCTGTCTTCCACTCCATATCTCACCTCCATTCAATGCCATCCTGGCCCACCTTATTCTCATTTCAACATCTTGCCTTCT
>SNQJ01S0034013.1:108357-121205 GCA_010110895.2 Picea sitchensis | reverse complement strand
CATGAGTGACTTCCAACGCCAACAGACTGCTTCACGAGCAGTTGATCCTTTTCTTTTTGGATCTTCTCTATGTATTCTTCCTATTTTGCTTGGAGAGTGTCCCTCTCTTGTTGCGCAGCTCAGCGGTGCTCAATGATTTCCTCCTGTGCTTGATTTAAGGCCTAGGTGGCCTGCATAGTTTATTCCTGTGCTTTTCGAAGGCGTGCTCCAACTGTGGCAGCAATCTTGCAGAGTTGAACTGGTTCGTCTCTCTCTTTTGTTGTTCCTTCTGGCAAGGGCACAGTGGAGACTGGGCGGCTAGACTGAAGTGCCTGTTGCACTCCTTGGAGCTCACTCTCAATTCTGTTGTACATTGCGTCTTGCTTGGCTTCCTGCTTTTCTGTTATTTCTTCTATATCTTCATTCATAGTGGCGAGGAGGAAACTGAAGTCATCTGGGGTGAGTGTGGCCTTCATCTTGGTTACAGGGGTTCTAGGTTTCTTCTGAGAGGAAGGTTTCAGAGGTGAAACCTTCCTTTTCTTAGAAGAGTCCTCTTCGTCTCCTAGCCTCTGTTCGACTTCTTCATCATTACCTTCTTGCTCAGGTGTAATGAATGTAGTCCTTACAGATCTATTGTCTATATCTTGAATTTCCTCATCCTTCCTTATCTTTGTCGTTTTCTTCATCTTACTGGGCCCAAGTGTATCCTGCGCATCTTCTAGGTTGTCGATGTCAGACAATTTTGCGGGGTTTATTGAAACAAGGAGGTCTGTCGACCATTCCTTGGTGATTTCCTCTAGGTCTTCTTCTATCGGCTTAAAATAAGACTGTAACTTCTCTTTGTTCTCATCAACGCGTGTTGTTATGTAAATGAAGTGGTTGTCTGCGTTGAACTTCATTAAGGGTCTAAACCTAAGGAGGGTATCTGGGGTTATCTGAGGCTCAGACTGGATGGCACGCTTCAATTGATTGTAGTAGCCATGGAATACGGCATTGGATTGCCATTGTTTTCTCATATCATTCAAGTACCATAAGGTACTGAACTTTGTGGCTAAGGGCTCAAAAGGGTCGAGGTCTGGGAAGGTTGCATCTTCTGGTAGCTCCCATGCAACAAAAGCTATAAGTATCAAGAGCTAGCTAAAATGGAATTGATGCCCCTGAGCCTAGGCTTCTCTATAGTCAATCTCTATTTGATTCACCAGGTACTTCACCCAGTTCATCTGTAGTCCCTATGCGCACTTTCCTACGAGGTCAACTACAAAGTCGGATACTTACGTGGGTCGATTCTTGAGAATGAGTCTCCCTGCAATTAGCGGACATGCAAGGCACACTGCGTCACTCTGAATAAAGGCTACCTTGTAGCCTCGTGCTCCTTTCTCAATATCTCCATAAGCTTCTTTGATCTTCTGAGCAAGAGAGGGGTCCGCAATCTTTCCAGGATAGTAGTCATGGGGATCAGGGCCCTGCATGCTAAGACCTGTGATCCTATTGATTAGCACTGGATCAGCTATGATGTGGTGGTTCAACCATAGGTATCCTTCATGGTATCTCGCCAGGAGTATCTTAACACAAGCATTCACCTCCTGGTGTATGCCAAAGTGCGGTATCTTCATAATGTTGAGCAGAGTAGATTGTTCAAGGTCCATTGTCCATTGTTGAGGGATGATCTTTGAATTCTTTCCCTTGGTTATGGTTAGGTACTTGTGTGGGGAAAGCATGTTGTAGACTTTACCATCTCCCAGGTTGAAGTCACTGAACTTCAATGCTACAATCTTGTATTGATCTACGTGAACTGTGCATACCCCTTTCGACAGGTACGCGGTGACTAGATTGTACTTGAAGTCTCTAGGCATGTTGTCTCTGTTGATCGCACCGCTCAGAGGTGGTATGTAAGTAGGTAGGATGGATGGAACCAACCTCGCATTGTCCATATCATCTTTATGTTTGGTTCTGCGTTCTACGTCGGCTCAGGATGTTCCTGCTCGAGCAGTCGACGGGGAGGCTTGCACTCCTCTCGTCGATGATGCCTGCAAACCTGTAGAAAATCCACATTTCAACATGACACTTTTGGCTCTGAGGCTAGTGAGTACCTCTCTTACAAATTCTTCAGCTGCGCTAAATTTTTCGGACATATACACTCAGGATCAATAGCTCGGGTTCTCACAGTAACGTAGGCACTATAGTAAGGTAGAGAGTGAGGGAAAAGTAATCACTGTTCAGAATTTAGGTAATCTATGGGCTCAAATTCACGATTAGAAAAAGTGTCTTTCGTGCATGGCACGATGGATTAAGTAAGTAACTCTGTAACAGATTGTTTGCAATAGATGGAGGCTTCCTTAACTCTGGTTCTATCTGTTGTGGTGTGGTCCAACGGTCTAGTGAGGATCCTTTAATGATTTTTTGTCTGTTCGGGGCGGAAGTCAAATGGGTATCTCAGTCCAATAGCTATATCGCTTCGTCACGGAGAAGTGCCATAGGTCATTGTTTTGATATCTCGGCGAAGCTCCCATTCTACAAGCTTTCTTTCTACGATGTTCTATCTGGAATCTTCTGCAACTTTTCAATCTTTGCCCTCTTCTTACTTAACTTTCTAGCTTTCTTTCCAATGAGCTTCGTCTCAGTAGTTCTTTTCCTGTTCTGGTTCCTATTTTCCTTGGATATAGTTACTTCGCACTACTGAGGTTCTTTCTTAAGATTTAGGTATACCATCTCTTCTTTATCTGAGATAGAAACTTCAGTCTTCTGTGAGTCCTCTGGTGTTTTGATAACTTTGATATCTGGGTTCCTAGTGTGATATAGCTTAGATCTGTTCTCTTGTTCTTCAATCAACTGCGTGATCCTTATGGTCATGAAGTCTTTTAACTCTTGTCTTTGTTGTTCTAAAAAAATTTCTTCTTCCTTATTTCTGGCTTGATCTCTTTCAATCCAAGGATTTCCAAGTAACTTAGTAAATGGGGCGGTGTCCTCAATAAATTTGATAATCTCAAAATCTTCTTCTGTTGAAGTTCCATTAGCATTCATAGATATCTGATTGAACCTTCCACATAGGTTCACTAGTTTCCCTCTGAATAAACCTATTCCACTCAGTGAAGGGGTCATAATAGGCCTCCCTATAGCTTTCCAAGTTATTTATGTCATAATATTCACTTTTGTTTCCTCATCCAGAACATAGTCAATGTTGAAGTATCCTATTCTTACCTCGATGCATTCTTTCTTGTTAAAGGCCTCTGATAATCTAACATATCATTGATCATTCAAGGTGTCTTGTATATGTAGTAACATCTTGTCTGATTCTCTCTAGGGTTCTGTTATTTCTAGATCTACCTTAGGGTTTTCTTCTTTCAGATTCATGCCTTCAATTTTAGCAATCATTCTAGGGAAATCTAATACTTTGTGCTCCAAAGCTTTGCAACAGAGACAACTAGGTATTCCACCAGGGCATTCCTTAGCAAGATGTCCTGGTCTTCTGCAACTATAACAAAGGGTTAACCCTCTCTTTATTTTAAATGATCCCCAACCTCTTATATACTGCGCACTAGGGTTATGGTAGCTAACCTGCAAAAAAATCTTTCGAGGATCCTGCATCTGCTTGTCCGTCCAAACATTCTTTCTATGCATATGTATAACATATCTATCAGATCTATTCAGATCAAACTTTCTTTCATCTATCATAGCCCTAGTTTTCAAGCTAGAACAGAATCTATCAAAAATACCTAGATCCATACTCTAGAAACAACAATTTTCACTTATTTTACTTTTGCAGAGCACAAAGCTTCCAGATCTAAAAAATTTTGACTATTCTTACCTCTATCAGAGCACAAAGCTTACAGATCTTACCTCTTTTCTGCATATCTGACCTTTTTTCCTTAGAAATTTCTACTTTTACCTTTCTTAGAGCACAAAGTGTTCAAATATTGCTTCTTTTCTTTAGATCTGACCTTCTCTTTTTAGCACAAAGTTTCATGGGTCGAATAAAAATCTGCGCACTGGGGCAACAGATCTACGCACAGAGCTTTCACGGTTTCTAGATTGAATCTTTGCACAAAGATTTTCTTTCTCAATTCTCAGCAATCACAGTCCCAGTCCCGGCAACGGAACCATTTATTGGAACAGGGGTTCAACGCTTACAACAGCGCACCAACAAAACCCTAACTATCGACCCTTTCGGCAACACCTGCGAAGCAGATGAAGTCTCACCCGAGGTAGAGGCAGTGATGGTTGCAAGACTTAGGTGTCTGCAACCTTAGCTGGGACACAAATCTGTGATTTCAACACTTATCAAGCACTTAGCATAGGTCATTCATCAATATAGATTCCTTATTATACTTCGCAGAAGGTACAGAGCATCGCAACATTCACTTAGATCTAATATTTCATCACTTAGCAAGAGTAAAACAAATCAAATCCAGTAGATCAGCATTGAGCATATTCATATATATCAGATCTAACATTCATTCACATCTCAGAAGCACAAAGAAATAATAGATCTATCCAATCTAATCTAATAGCTTAGCAATGCAAAACATCTAAGAATAAGTACAAAGCACAACACACTGTATTTATGTGGTTCACCCCCACCCTGGGGCTACGTCCACCAACTCTTCTTCTGTATTAGCTTCAGTCAATCAGGTTACAGCACAGAGCTTATCAAAATCATACTCTGCATAGGACAGCAGATCTGCACTCACCTCGCCATATCCTCCTTCCCCGAGTAGATCTAGCACATAGCCTCCTTACAATCTGTGCACTCAACACTTACAATACTTGCACTCATCTCTGCAAGTCCGTCACATAGATCAAATCTTAGCACTAAGCCACTGGGGGTCCTTACATTGCCTAATTATATATTTATATATTACAAAAGTGGGCCTAAGTGTGGGTAAACCCATGGGCCGACATCCCTTTCCCATTACATTATCCTAAAAAACCAAAAAGGACACAAAGTGGGCCGAGATCTCGTGATCTCTTCTTCGTCTTATGTGCTTCCTTTCGATAGGGCGTCAAAGTCCCAAAAATGGTCAAATATGACCAAGTGTTCCTCAAAACTTGGTCAAGGGCCAACCACTGACAAACTAGACTATGACTTAATAAATGTTAAAAGGAAATTGAGCATGACTTCGA
The DNA here is from genome assembly GCA_010110895.2 of Picea sitchensis. Lineage (NCBI taxonomy): Eukaryota > Viridiplantae > Streptophyta > Pinopsida > Pinales > Pinaceae > Picea > Picea sitchensis. Next base: position 116,105 of record SNQJ01S0034013.1, on the reverse strand, counting down.
CCACTTGTTTATCATTGTCTAGACCTAAAATTTGACTCAACGGGGAACAGACCCATTGGACTTCAATAACCATTATACTCACATTCATTGGCAAAGACAAACTCTCTGAAAAATGTTTTGGCTTTTCTCAAATTCAATAAAATCTCAAAGAGTTTGGATTTTCACAACTATAGGGGAGAAGATATGATCCACACCAAATCATATCTAAGAGAATATTGATGAACAAACAAACCCCTTATGAGCATGAACATATTGAGGGTTTTGATAAACTGGAAAACCTAGAAGTTTTTGCTAATATGGAAGAAACCCTGCAACAAAGTCAAACATAGCAAGTGGAGGCAAACCTGCAACAAAGTCAAACACAGCAAGATCCTCACAAATTGATCGTCAAAGTCCCTAAGATGAGTGTTTACAACAAGAGAAGCAGTTCAAAATTCCTAGGCACCAGTGATCAACAGACTTCTCCTAAGAAGATGAAGATTTCATAGCCTCTACAGATAGTGTATTTAGAGGAGGAAGAGAGTAGAGAACAAGTAAATCTGGATATAGTGGAAAGTGGTACCAGTATTGTAGAGGTTGAAAAGGAAAGCAAGCTCCAAAGTGAAAAAAGCTCAAGAAATTTTAGCAGCAAGAAATACATCTTTGATAAAAACATCTGAGTTAGTTTATCAATCCAAAGAAGATCTAGAAAAATAGTATGTAGAAAGAGGAAACATAGCTCTAGGTGAGATCAAGGATCTAGTCCCTGAAGTGGAAAATATTTCTCAACATAAATATTCTCTATTCACAGTAAGGGATGTTGAGAAAAGGACCTTTAACATTGCAGTTGTTAATAAAGACAAAGTCTCTAAGATAAAGATAAAGTATGACAACATCAGTGCTCCAGACAAGGTTAAATTCCATAAAAATACTAGTGATATGTTGTATTCTGATTACCTAAGATTAAGTTTGAATAATTCAAAGTTGTCATCTTATGCAATGAAATCGGAAGGGCATTTGAGGCAAGAAAAAGAATCTAGTAGAGCATGGCAGACTCAGGTCAAGAGGCTGGAATCTGAAGGCCCTCAAGGGGTGAAATCCTCATTGGATGAAAAAGACAAATCGATTCAAATCTTGAAGAATAAATTGAAAATGTCTGCCACAGAGCATCCACAAACAACAGAATTCATTGCTCTAGAACCAAAAAATGAAACACTTCGTCAAGAGGCATTGGAATACAAGGCTAAGGCATTGCAACTAGAAAGGGAAAAGGTGACGTGATCAAAAGAGCAGACATAATTGCTAAACAGGATTGTAGTTGTACCTCCTACTGCAGAAGCTGGGCCAAACACTGAAGGACTTGTCTAGCCTATGTCACAAGTTAGCCTAAAAGAAAGATAAATCAAAGGGCTAAAGGGAAGCATAGAGAAATTGAAGCAGGAGATGCAAGAAAAGGATGAAAGAATAGTTCAATTTCAAAAGGAGAATTAAATCCTGCAAAAAAGGATAGATAAGTTGAAGATGAGATTAAGAGGCAAAGGCATGTTGCAGGGGGCCAAGCATATCATTTGGGACTCTATAGTTTCTTAAGTTTCCAAGTTCAGAGTGTATTTGAATTTCATCAATGATAAATACAACATAGCCATCACAGTCAGAAGCAGGGGCACTGCTGTGAATAAGACTTTAGCAAAGAAGCCATCAGAATGGGCCCAAAATGTCATAAATTTACTCAAATCCATTCCTACTACAGAACTTCGGACTATTGGAGTTAAAGACATAACTACATTGATTATCTGGGCCAGGAGGATTATTGCAAAACATAACCTGTTGACATCAGTTCAGACCAAGGCAACACAGATGGAGAAAGGTGTGCAAGAATTCAAAGATTTGTTTGAAGAATTATTTATCAAAGGCCTCCCACCATTTTGGGATGGCAAAGGGAAATTATATGATCAGGAAGAATACAATGCTCTCCTTACTCAGTGCAAAATGGATCACTCCAAGTTAGAAACCCTTGAATAAAATATGAAAGGAGCCACATTAGTTGAGCATCTGATTACAGATTTTAAGATTTTGAATCAGTTCAAAGCAGTAAAAAATGGACTACCAGTCATGTTATATGCTTCCTGCATTGACATGGAGATCCTGATCAAAGAAATGATAGATTATGATATCCCTTCTGACTTGCAATGGAAGAAGATAGTACGGTTGGGTAAGACAAAGTGCAGTTTTCCAAGGTCCAGTAGATGATGTCCAGATGTCACTAAAGATGGAAGATCAGGTGGAAGACTAGAGCAGAACAAGTGGCAAAGAACGGGATTGAAGCATAAGAGGGATCAAAAGTTGGAACATGAAACATTTTCTTGCTAATTATTGTAATCGGTTTCAAACCGAAACTGTCATTTGTAATCATTGTAATCAATTTCAGAAACTGAAACGTTTCATTTCAATTATTGTAACCGGTTTCAAACCAAAGGAACTCAGCTTGTATAAATATTAGGAGTTCATGATGTATTAGTGTTGGCAGAAGTGCAAGGGCACGATTTTAGCTATTTGGAGCTTGAATGTAATTTTTTGAAGTTCAATTGAATACACATACAGAAGTCTTGAAGTTTCCATGAAAAGATTCTAATGGTGGTGATTTGAGTTTTGTCTCCTCTCTTTTTATGTATTTCTTGTATTTATGATTTCATTTTCACTGTCTTTTGTTTAAATTGGATAGTCCAAGGCCCAGAATTCATCTTGTGATGATCTCGGTTGAAGCAAATTAAACTGTGTTAACTTCTTCCTAACTAAATCAGAATCATTTATTTAATGCTCTGATGCAATTATATGTTTTCTTTTCTTCCTACACTCTACAAATTTGCAATTTATAACTCATAGTTATCGCCTCATTTAGCCTTTCTCCTCTGGAGATTTTTATAGGCCAGTCAGTTCTTCCATTCGTTTCAAAATTTTGACTCCATGGCCCTAAGTGTCCCTCCCCTTACTTTCCAGCAACATTATAAAAAAAAAACAACAACAAAACCTAACCATTGAATTGTTAAAGAAAACTCATTATTAAAGACCAAGTGAAAGGAGAGAGCCCTCTCTGAGCTGAGCAGGCTAGTACCCAGATCTAAAATTGGTTTGTAGGTTACCTCTATCATTTGTTTATCATCCGAACAAATTTATAGAGTGCTAACAAGACCTACAGAAGGCTATCTCTTCCTCAAAGGTGACATCTCTTCTAACCTCGATTTGTCTCTAACCAGGGATGTAGATCCAGTATGCCTTCAAAGATTCATTGTACCCCACAAATGTACCCTTTATGCCTGAAGGGACTAGCTTGGTCCTCTTTTCCTTGGGTACATGTATGTATATTGGACACCCATATATCCTGAAGTGTCCAACCGTAGGCTTCACTCTGGTGAAAGCTTCTTCAGGAGTCATGTTCTTCATAATCTTATGACGACTCATGTTTTGAATGTGCATAGTTGTCATGGATGCCTATGTACACATAATCATAGGTAGATTATGATCATGTATCATCGCTTTGGTTTCCTAAAAAATGGATCTGTTCTTCCTCTCTGCAACCCCATTTTGTTGAGGGTTATAAGGAATGGTGTACTCCCTCTTAATCCCCGCCTCAATACAGAAATCATTGAAATCCCTAGAGGTGTACTTTCCTCCATTATCTGATCTCAACACCTTTATCTTCCTCCCAATTTGGTTCTCAACCTGAGCTCTAAACTCTTGAAATCTCGCAAGGACTCCATCCTTGGTCTTCAAGAATTAAATCCACATATTTTGAGAGTGATCATTGATGAATACCACCTAGTACAAGTATCCTCTCAAGGAAGAAACAGACATGGGTCCACAAACATATGTATGTATCAAGTCCAAGATCCCCTTGGATCTACTGTCACTGCTTGGAAAGGACCCCTTGATATTCTTTCCAAGAGAACAACCTTTACAAACTCCATCATGCTTGATATGTATCTCTGGAAGGCCTATCACCATATTCCCCAGAGCGGGAAGGGATCTATAATGTAAATGAGCAAGTCTCCTATGCCATACCTTGCTCAAGATGATATTATCATGTAACAAGGCCTGAACTAGTCGGACAGTCAATCTGTACAAATTTTTTTCTTGAACACCAATCACCCTGGAAAAATCCATGTCTGAGTTCTTGTGCCATGAAAGAACTTTTACTTCAGAGAAAATAACCTTGTAGAATTTATCCTATAAAGAAAAAACAGAGACAAGATTCCTTTTCATCCCAGGTACATATAGTACCTCACTTAATTGAAGTGGTATGTTAGAATCCAGTTGGAAGGAAGAAGATCCAACTCCCTTCACAGTATATCTGGCATTACCACCAAGTACAACATGCAGACAAGACTCTTTCTCTGCAAGATCTGTAAGATGTTCTCTATATCCAGTCATGTGTCTGGAAGTACCATTATCAATCAACCAAATATCACTATTAGTAGGAACCGTACCTGTGAGTGTTGAAATGAAGAAAAACACCTCATCCTTTACGCATTCATCCCTCTGAGGTGGTTTTGAATCACCATCGACAGTGGAGGCATGTTGTCTTCCTTTCTTCTTGGTAGGACAATTTCTAGCAATGTGTCCATACTTGTCACATCTGAAACATTGAATCTTTGATATGTCTTTTATTTTTTCATGACCTGGAGCTGCTGAAGTTTTCTTGTCATTGAATGCTTTGTTGGAACCTCTTCTTATTCTTTTACCTTTATTTGCATGAGAAGCAAGGGCTTGATTGTCATCATGATGGGAGTCTTTCACACCTCTGGCTATAAGTCTAGTTTCCTCTTGAGTGCAGAATGCCCATAGATGGTCAAACTAAGGTAAATCTGCTCTTCCACTGATACTTTGAATGAATGGATCTCAATGGCTTGGAAGAGAATTGAGATTAATCATGACAAGCTCTCTGTCTGTTTTGGTTTCTCCAATGGCACCTAACTTATCTATGATCTTTGAAATCTTAATGAAGAAGGTAGCAGTGGTGTCATGTTTCGTCATCTTGATATTTTGAAGTCGGTGTTTCAATGTAAGAGATATGTTAGTGTTATTTCTCTCAAACATCTTCTTCAACACATCATACATTAGATAAGTTGTTTTTAAGGTAGAAATGTGAGGTAGTCGATGATCTCTTGCTAAGTATATGATTATGTTCCTAGCTTTGACATCATCTATCTTCCATTTAGCCTTCTCTTCATCAGTTTTTGTTGTTGGTAGAGATCCCTCTATCAAATTCAATAGGTCACTATCTTCTAGAGTGATGTGTAATCTTGACTTCCGGGAGCCGAATTTTCTTGATCCATCAAACCTATCTTCCACCAAATTTATGTTCCTCATGGCTTGTAGATTCTTCACAAATCCTAACGACTAGTCTAGAAACCCTAACCTTTTTTTTTTCAAGAGGAAGTCTCTAGGAGGTTCGTTGGACTTATGAATACCAACAAGAATACCTAGAGAGTCAAAAGTGTTAATGTTTAATCCATTATTATATATGTTTTCATTTCATTAGATAACAATAGCATAATCCAAGATCACTGAGAAATACACAATCACAAGACACACAACATTTATCCTAGGAAACCCTCTAGGGGAAGAAAACCCAGCAAAACTTCCTTAATATAGATAGCCAATATAATGCCAAGAGATCTCTTAAACTAATACAGAAAGTCCTCTCCCAGATATGCACCACTCTCTCTCTCCTTCTTCTCCAGTAGCAAATCTGAACTTGTCTCTCAAAATGAGCAAGTGAGTTGTGTCTAAGTGAGGTGCTATCTTCCTTTATTTATACAAGTCTGCAACGTGTGAAGTGTCTCTTCACTGGAAAGGTTGACTTCTCAAACTCGGTGGGTAAACCCACCTTTATTATATTCTAGGCCTCTTTAATATCTGTTGGGGTCAAATTCTTATTCTACCTATTACAATTTCCTTTTGACCAATCCGCAAAAGGGGATTTGGTCCTATTACAATAACTGACATGATCAATCCACAATGGGGATTGATCCTATGAATAATATATCAACAAAAATAAGAATACTCTTTGCAGTTACATTATTTCAACACTCCCCCTTAACAAGAAGGGTACTCTTCAGCAGCATCATGCGAGAGAGAGAGAGGACAGCATCATCAACAACATCAAGTGGGTGAGAGGACAGCATCATCAATATCATCTTGGAACACTAACTGGCGTATCTATAAATCATTGGAACTTTTCTTCATCAGCAGCATCGTCATTCTCAAGGAATTCCATCATCATCTGCATCAATATGTATTAGTATAAAAACTGATACATCATCATCATCATAGCACAAGGTTGGCTCATCATAATACAAGACTGACTTTACATCATAGATGTTAAGCTGGAAGCTCAGTACTTGTCTCATCTCATCATCTTACTTTACATTACAACACTCAAGCTGGAAGCAAGATACTCGTCCTGCTTTACGTCACAACCATCTGGTCAGAAGAAGGATACTAGATTGGTTTTACGTCATAACTATCCAGCTGGAAGCTCAGTGTTAGTCTCATCATATCATCTTGCTTTACGTCTGACAACTAGTTCAGAAGCAAGGAACATATCATCTTGATTTACATCTAACAACTAAGTCAGAAGAAAGGAACACATCTCATCTTGCTTTACGTCTAAAAACTGTGTCAAAATCAAGGTACACATCCTGCTTTACGTCACAACCACAAGGTCAGAAGCGGGGAATATCTCATCATAGAAACTACTCCCCCTTTTGAGGAAGGTCCTTTCGGACTATGCCAAGATTATCTCAGAAGGACTCAAACTTCACACGAGATAGGGGCTTGGTCAACACGTCAGCAACCTGTTCATCTGTGCTAACATACTGGAGCTTTAAGGCTCCTCTCTATACCATGTCACGGATGTAACGATAACAGATCTCTATGTGCTTCAACCTGTCATGGAATACATGATTCTCTGTCATTTTTATGTAGCTCTAGTTGTCACATAGAATCAAGGTTGCTCTCATCTCTAAGTTAAATAGGTCAGTCAGCAACTTTCGAAGCCATATAGCTTCGCAGCTGGCAAAACATGCAGCAATATATTCTGCTTCCGCTATGCTGAGAGCAATACTAGATTGCTTCCTACTCTGCCATGAGATCATAGCTGATCCCAAACTGAAATAGCATCTTGAAGTGATTTTCCTGTCAGAAACACTTCTTGCCCAATATGCATCAGTATATCCACTCAATGTGAAATCATGGTCTCCATCATAGCTGAGACCACAATCTATTGTACCTTTAATGTACCTCATCACATGTTTTGCAGCCACTAGGTGAACACGTCTGGGTTCTACCAGAAACTGACTCAAGGTGTTCACAGCAAAACAAATGTCTGGTCTGGTGTTCATCAGGTACATCAGCGATCCAATAATTTGTCTATACAGTGTGGCATCAATCAATTATGAAGAAGTATCGACCAGCAGCTTCAGCTTCGCTTCCATGGGTGTATTCATGGGCTTGCATTCCAACATGTCGAATCTCTTCAAGATTTCAACTATATACTTCCCTTGGTTAAGGAAGATCCTCTCGAAAATCTGCCATACCTCAAGACCTAAGAAATAATGCATTAGGCCAAGGTATTTCATTTCAAATTTGGAGGCAAGTCTCTATTTACATTCAGTGATGAGATTTTCTTCTATAGTTAAGAATAAGTCATCCACATATAGTAGTAATATTACTGGCTCATTATTCATGATTTTGAAGTATAGATTTGA